>JAULKK010184492.1:0-16146 GCA_032355705.1 Rubia peregrina | reverse complement strand
AGTGGCTCCAAACTGAGAGGCTGGCTCAAACCCTCTAGATGGTCTATCTGCGGTGACCATTATCAACCACCTTTTCATAGGAAATCATATCCATATCCTTCAAATTCCTACCAAGGCTCCTCTATATCTCTGGCAAAGTTGGAAGTTTATTCACGATTCATAATTTGAACTGTACAAAGACCCATAACCACTCTACTGTCCAACCTCTCGGGAAGCAATAGTGATGTCCACAACCATTTGGGAAAACCCTCACGCCTTCATAATTTTTTTCATCATAGTACTCACATATTGCTTTGAATTTAGGACCACATTCTGTAAGTTGGATTTCTCATCGTGGAGACTCACAATTTCCACTTTAAGAACCTAATTTCCACTTCAAGAACCCAAAAACTCTCCCGGACAGTCTCAAGATCAACCCTCAAGCTGTTAGCCACTTCTTTCTCTTTAAGATCAAAATCTCCTCGCTTCCGCAACCTTGAACACAAAGTTTCCAAGCTATTCACAACCTGCATAGAAAAGATAACATAAGAAATTTTCCTCCATAGAAACAAAAATAAAGGTACGTCATTACCGACATAGATCACCGTGGAAATGTACTCAGTCACGCCCAAATCACCAGGAAGTGATGCAACCATGCTACTAACAACAACTTCAATTCGACTCTGATAACTGCGACGAGAATAACTGTTCTTTTTTGGAAGCTCAACCTGCTCGCCTTCACCATCCTCAAATTCACGATCATGTTTATGGGAGGATGAACCTTAACGCCTTTTATTATAGGGCTTCGGTCCACCATCAGGTTCTGGCACTCACTGACCACCATCCACCGCACCGGCACCTTTGGGAACAATGATAGGATCATCGACTCCAATATTCAGGATCACATCTAGCAGGACGACTTCACCACTAGGAATGGCAGGAGACAGAATGGGAATACTAGACAGACTCATTCATGAAATAAGCCAATACATTATCACATTCATGAAATAAGAGTCATCAAACAGAATATTATAATACGCATTTCATCAAACCACTATAAACTACAACCTTCTAACTTCGCCATAGAAGACGCATGGACTCAAAAAGCAATCAATCTATCCATCACACTTAGGTCCAGATTGACTAAACGACCAGTTGCCTTATCTTTAAGTAGAAAATAGTTCCACCTAACAAGTCAGGTGTTACAATTATCGTTACTCTTCACATAGAAAATTTTATCACTTCATACCCAAAAATTGTTGTGGAAATGGGATACTAGCTCCATCTTAGCTACGGGCGGGTAGAAGGTAAATTTGTCCACTGATTTCTTCAATCTGCGAAGTTTATACAGCTGTCAGAATAAATCAACATCAGGAACACCACCTGTCCCATAACATGCCCTTTTAAACCTCACCATAACATTCATTCCCTTGTAATATACCTAATTTTATCTCATAATTTTTCGTAAACGAATGTGAATCCATCATGGGGGCAAGAAGCGCTTCCTCATACCTTCATAACTCTAACTGTACTATGATTTAAAAAGGGGTACGCAAGTCTCAGTCTATCCACGTGACTAGAAGTAACCAGGCTGCAACTGTGAATGTCAAACTATACTTTTGTTAACCAATTATCTATCCACTCACCACCAAACTCATGGTCACTACCCTCGCTATCATGAAATTCATCTTCACTAGAAAGACCAATAGTTCATAAAACAGTGTCTGCATCCGCCCTGCCCTCAGCCTCAACATTCCGATTAAAATTGTCTAGCGACATGTTCCCGCCCTCACCATTCCTCACATTACTAGAAAATAGACAACGAGTACTCAAAGATATCCTTCTGATGATTACAAGAGCTAAGAGATAATAATGTTTACTTGGATGTGAAAGCAGAAGATAACTTCGCCGACTGAAAGCAAACAAGAATCATACAAACTTTCTAAGGTCAAGGAAACATGAGTATGGACATAATTAACCATCAAGATTTATTTACAGGGAGGAAAGCCTAAATATCGTTTTTGAATACCCTATATCGATGCATTTGTCAACTAATGAAGTCTCACACAATAATCGAAAAAGTACAAGACATAAGGCGTCTTGAATTATGGAAAGTTTTTAAAAAATAGAGCCTACCGTAATGATTATCCTGCCTACTTAAAAACCTCCTCGATAACTATCCTTACTATACAATAACCATAGACGCATAATCCAAGATATAAATCAGGTCATATTCATCTCAAAACTCAAAATATAACACATTAACTACCCATAGAGCTTTTGGGGTAGCGGTTTCACAATCAATCTTATCTCCACTTTGCTTCAAAAAAATCCAACTTCAGTGATTATCCTACTGTTCATCGCTAGACACTTTCATTTCAATCCCTTGACACTTTGTGGTTGGGAGAGCTTATGGTATATATAGAGCCCAAGTATCATACCCAATCCACACAGAAGTTATATATTAGCGAAGCCGACAAAGTGTTAGCAGTGAGAACAATGAACACAAGCCTAGAAGATCACACCATGTAGTTGATGCTATTTAGCTGGAGAAACATTCATCCACTACCATGAATGCTACATACGTAGCTGCAATAAGGCCACCATCAATAGAAAGTGACTTACGATATATATATATATATATATATATATACTGAGAAGAGTCACGTGGCCACCGTGATAGCCAGGACCAACGCGATCTCTGCATCACACAAATCCCCAAAATATAGGCCCGGGATGCCTATAAATGGACGACACCTTAAGATATCAAGGTAAGTAACTGGTATACGTATATGTAACTCACCTAGCCCCAATCAGGCAAAATCTAGCATTGGATAACCATTTTTCAGGAACGGACCAGTTCATTGAACATGTATGACGGTTCACCCAAAGGTAATCAAACCCAGATTAGTGAAAAAGAACCACTCACCACAAACACCCCCTGTTAGGCCACAATCTAGGAGGGAGAAGCACAATATGTAGACCATGATCGAATGTCCTATACTATATAAATAAGGACAAAGGATAACAAACCAGGTAAGTCATTTCTTGATAGAGAAAAACACTCATAAGAAAAGTAATCCTTACTTGGGCGTCAGAGCTTCCTCCTCAGGGACCACCCTCAGAGACCTTTTTTGTAGATACTTAAAAAGGTTGGACTTGTCGAACCTATACCGGGAACTATCATCACTCAGAAGGATCCCCGCATTAGTAACAACTAGAAATTAGATACGATATACTCAGTAATAGAAGATACTAACTTAGGCATCGGTGTCTTTACCCCCGGATGCAATCCGAGACATTTGTTGCAGGATTCGAACATCATTGGTTCATTGCAAGTTTGGATTTTCATTGTTATTTGAGAGGAACGACATCATCAAGTATCATAAATATCAAAATATAACATGTAAAGACAAGATTTGGCATTAAAAGATATGTACTTAACTTTAAAACACATGGCTTTAGCGGAAAAGAAATAATTAAAAATATCGCAAGGTTTTTTTGGATCATCTGGAATTAAAATTTCAAATCTAGTAGTATAAAGAAACGCATTGCGCAAAAATGGAAAGAAAAATTGACCCACAAATTTTCCAACCCAAATTCTTGACCCACGAGATTTTTATGACCCGGAATCATTAATTCTCTAATTATTTGTGTCCAACACCCCTAAGAAATTGTATTTGCACTCATATATCTCCTAATTCCGTAAAATTTCTATAAATTCTATTTGGAACCGCATCCTTCTATAATACTTGTAAATACTCTATTAATCTTGGTCTTAGTATAATACAGTCTCATATAAGGCTTTGTCTTTAAGTATCATTCACTGTGGGTGGTGATAGTACGCTATTAATAATGAGTCAAGTGTTATTAACCCACAAGTAGAAGGTTGACCCAATGTGTATTATTTCTTAGTGGTCCAACTCATCAAGATGATAAACCCTAGTACTTGCTCCACAAGAAAAGAAAATACTAGCCCTACCTAATTCTACCAATAAAGAAGGTCGTTATATATAAGGCTACAGGTAACACTATTCTCCTAATTCTCATTCACTATTCACTACTCCCTAAGAGTGAATCTGACTTTACCATCAGAGGTTCTATCCCCCAGATACCTATGGAGGCTCTTTCTTGCAGATTCCAGTCAGTAGATTCATGATGTGTCCTAGGAGATTCCAAGATGCATCAATTGGCACACCAAGTGAGATCGTCAAGTCAGATCGGGAGCTTCATTGCCCATGTTTGCTTTTACGACAAAAGCTTTGCGTGGAAGTGAATGAGTGAAATTTAGAAACGTAGGTATCGGTTAAGAAGCACAATCCCCGTATAGGGGAAAGAAGGTCAGAAAAACAAAACAAAAAAGTTAATCCTCCAGTGTCTCAAAGCGCTGATGTCAATCCCCCTACAGTGTTGGTCGGCCAGATCCCCATAGCCACAATGGCGGGAGGGTCTCAGATCAAAGTTTCAGGGCCTTCTAGGAAAATGGAGGTCACCATTGAACCATGGGTATGTGGCATCACCGCCCCTGCCTGGGCCAACTGCAAAACCACCAAAGGGAAACTGAACCACAGTTCACTGAGGCTTCGGCGAACTCTAGGTCGAGGTGTTCGGCCAAACTCTCCGAGCGAACCATGGTACAGGATGCGCGTCTCTCTTATCCCAGCAAAATCTGACGTAACTAGTGTAAACCCTTAGGGCTGTGGAATCACACGTTGATCCCTCGATGCTCTCCTAGAGGATGACCTAGCGGCCAATGAGGGCTCCATTCTCGATGCCCTTAGTAACACAAACCAAGCCTTAGTCAAAAGCTATTCTGAGGGTATATTATCCCACATTCCAAGGAATTGATGGCAGCCTGCCTTCCCGGTTTTGGGGTAGGTGATGCCCTACTTTGTATCTACATCGGCCCTACTTTTAGCAAACCTCAAGATTCTTCGTCCGATAGCCCAATCAATAGGGCAGTGTCCAGGGTGTGAGGACCAAGCTTATCTGCAACCCTTATCCCCAAGGGAAGTAGTTGTATTACAACCTCACAATGGGAAGACCTTAAACTTGTTACATGGCTTCTCAACAGATGTACCATATCCCGAAGATGAGAACTTCCCATGTGTTGAACCCTTGTATAGATCTACAGATAGATTGGCAGGGAGGCCATGTAGGCAATGCCCTGACGAGGGAGCTGGACGGGATGATTAGTCCCTCAGGCCAGGTAGCAGCTTTCCCCCTTTATCCCTTGGATCATGGAGACTTGATGACATGCGGAGTTGAAGCCACGTGAAGAATTCCTCACCGATAGTAGAGATACTGACTCTCGTGAATTTATATAGACATTTCTCGGTCTTATGAACTGGTAAGATTTCAACTAGCAATTGACCTGCAAGCTGGTAGAGAGCTACCTTTGGGGGAATGCTAGATAATGGTTCAACAAGTTAGGCAAAGGTTCATTGCAGTCTTATCAAGACTTCATAAGATCTTTGTTAGGCTATTTTTTCCAGAAGAAACGATTTAACAAAATTCCTGCTAAACTGTATCAGAGCAAACAGAGACCGGGGGAATCCACCGAGGTGTTCTATCATCGATATGTGGAAAAGAGCCTTCACGTGATCAACCACACAAAGATGGAGGCATTCTAGGTTACATTAATAGGATGATTAACCTAGAATTGTATTAAAAATTTGGTCTCGAAGACCACAGAAACCCTGCAGCAACTGCAAGAGGTGGTTGAAAAATACTCGAAGGTCGAGATGAGCTTCGAGGGATATACCCCTTAAAAATTATTGAACAAAGAACCATTCCATTTACAAGGTATTGTCCAGGACCCCTCCTCATATGAAAGATGCACCCTCGAAGAGAGCCTCGAGCAAATTCTATGATCACCACAAAAACCACGATCAAGATAGAGAGGAATGTCATCATCTTAAGACTTATATTGAAAGATATGCTAGAGAGGGTCTTCTTCGGGATTATGTAGCAAGGTCGAGGGGATGAGATGATTTCTTTACGGGGAAAGGGGGATGTCAGTCATGGAAGCCGTACAAATAGATTTCCAACTAGGGCGGTCGAGATCATCAAGAAGTCGGTAGGGACCAGGGGGAGGCTCGCCCCAGAGAACAAAACGGAGGTAACCAGGATGATCAATAAGAGGGAAACCGGGGTGGAGATAACTGTGTGACCAACTTCATCAATGGTTTTGCAAGCGAAAGGACCTCGAACAGTGTCTTTAAAGCCAATTCCTGATACATTCCTCCCGGTGAGCCTCGGAAGAAGAGGCTTCGACCCGATGAAACCATAACCTTCTCAAATGAGGAACTCGTGCATAATAAAACCCCACATGCATACCCTGGTGATCCACACAATGATCAGAGACTCATATGTGAAAAAGGTGTTCATGAATGATGGGAGTGGGGTGGAAATCATGTTCACCAACTGTTTTGACCAGTTGGATTTGGGATGTCACGACCTAAAAATAACTGCTCCACATATGTCCAACTTTATGGGGAAACGGTGCTACCATTAAGGTTGATAACCTTTACCGTTCGTGTCGCAAATGGGGATTGGAAAATAATTGTGGAATGCAGCTTTGCCATTATCAATACGCTTTCCCCTTACAATGTACTTCTGGGAATACCGTGGATGTGACATGCATGAGCTATTTGGTCTCATTACCACCTAACAATGAATTTTCCTACCAATAAGAGGGGATACCAATCAGTAGCTCGAAGCTTCCTGACCATAGCCTTAAAGGAAGCCAAGAAAAGAGACAACATAGCCTCACTTCATGGCGAGGTTGGCCCTGCAGACACCGAGCCGCTTCTCATACGATCCTCGGAGACGGTGGCCGTGGGGAAGAAAATGCTAGCTTCTATAAATGAAAAGTTGAAGGCCTTTCTTGATAGCAACGCTTATGGCACACCTCCGACATGACGGGGGTGCCATGGAAGTTGATGGTCCACAAACTAAACGTCGACCCATCTCACAAACCTATCAAGCATACCCGAGAATGTCGAAGCCATAAAATAGGAGGTTGAGAAACTCCTTTGAGAAAAAGTTACAGAAGAGGTGTTTCACCCCGAATGACTAGCCAACCCTGTGATGGTCCCCAAGCATGATGGTGCTTGGTGTATGTGCATCGATTTCACAGATCTTAAAAAAAATTGTTCCAAGGATAGCTATCCTCTACCGTCCATCGACATGATGCTCAAGGTGATAACAGGTTACCAAGTGCTCTCTTTCTTTGATGGACATAAGGGCTGCCACAAAATATTCATGGCAAAGGAAGAAAGGAAAAAACATTGTTCATAACGGATGTTGGAACGTTCTGCTATAAGAAAATGTCTCCCGGACTAAAAAAATGTTGGGCAACCTACCAAAGGTTGGTGGAAAAAACTCCTTAAAAATATATCAGAAAAAGTATGGAGATATATGTTAACGATATGGTGGTGAAAAGCCAAAACCATAACCAGTTCTTATTTGATCTGGAGGAAACCTTTAAGATGCTTCGAGGATCGAACCCGAAGTTAAACCCATCTAAGTGCGTGATTGGAGTAGGGGTTGGCAAGTTTCTGGGTTTCATGGTATCCGAACGAGGGATCGACGTCAACTCAAAAATGGTCGAGGCTCTGATAAACATGAAGCCTCCCCGTAAACTCAAAGATGTCTAACCGTTCACTGAATCTTTGTCCGCACTAAGCCGTTATCTCTCGGAGGGTATTGAAAAACACCTACCTTTCTTTGATGTTCTTAGAAAAGCAAAAAAAAAAGGACTGAGAAGTGCGTACAAGCCTTCCAAGGCCTAAAAGAGCATCTCTGAAGCTTATCAACCATGATAAAGCCAAATGAGGGGGAGGTTTTGTACCTTTACATCTAAGTCTCTTTCCTGGAAATTAGTGTAGTTTTGGTAAAAGAGAAAGAGCGACAACAAAACCCTATATACTTCATCAGTGGGGCTCTGCAAAGACCGAAAACTAGATATACTGCCCTTGAAAGGCTAATCATAGCCCTTATTCATGCCACAAAATAGCTTCAAACTTACTTCCAAAGCTATACCATCATCCTCCTTACCAGCCACCCCATCAGATAAATACTTCTCAAACCCGAGGCATCAAGTTGAATGATGAAATGGGCAGTTGAGCTTGGAGAGCACGATATCCAGTTCCACCCGAGGATGGAAATTAAAGGCGAAGCTTTGGCAGATTTCATTGCAGAAACCACGGAAGTAATTGAGGTCAAAGGAGAGAAAAGGTCGAAGAGACATGGAAACTTTATGTGAATGGGTCCTCGCACTTGGGGGGAAGTAGAGCAAGTATATTTCTCACTAAACCTGAAGGATTGGACCACCCATATGCATTGTACTTTGACTTTAAGACCACAAACAATGAGGCTGAATATGAAGCACTGATAACCGATCTTCGGTTAGCTAGAGAACTCAATGTCTAGGATCTTGAGATATTAAGTGATTCTCAAATTGTGGTCCAACAATTAAAGGAGGAATACGAAGCTAGGGAAAAGAGCTTGCAGCTCTACCTCGAGATGGTGAAGCCTTTTTGGGGAATTTTTGCCAATATACCCTGACACAGGTCCCTCAAGAGAAGAACAATAAGGCGAAGCCTTAAGCAAGTGGGCCTCTTCTAACCTCGACCTGTGATCCCAGAAGCAGTTGTTGATGGAATCGTTGGGCAAGCATAGCTTCGAAAAGGAGACAGTGATGTTAGTGGATACGGAAAACTTCTGGATCACTCCATCATGAATTACCTTCGAGACGGTTCCCTTCTCGAAGGGGCAATAGAGGCAAGGAAAATAATATTGAAGGTTCCCAAGTACATTATCCACGAGGATGTGCTCAATCGATAGGGCTACTTGCAGCCACTCCTTTGATATGTGGCCCCCACGAATCTAACTAGCTGATCTGTGAGACCCATGAGAGAGCATGTAGAAGTTATCAAAAGGCTCGATCAATAGAAAAAAAACTTCTTTTGGTAGGGTATTACAAGCCCAAGATGTTCGACAAGGTCAATATACGCATCCAGGGCTGCCACCAGTGCCAGAGGCATGCATCTATCACCCATTCCCCTCAATAAATATACAACGCTCATAGTCGTTCGACAAGTGAGGAATCAATCTAGTGGGTCCCTTTCCCGATACCCCTATGCACTTTCGATACCTCATTGTCGCAGTGGATTACTTCACAAAGTGGGTCAAGCCTGAAGCCCTGACAAACGTGAAGGGAAAGACGTTTAAGAATATAATCTGTTGGTTTGAGATCCCTTAAATAAGTATCACCGACGATGGGACTCAGTTTATCAGTAACCCATTCAAAATTTGGTGCCAATAGTATAAGATCCGCCAAAAGGTAACCAGTGTATACCACCCCCAAGCCAACGAGCAAGTGGAGGTCACAAACAGGACCATCGTTAACGGAATTAGATCCAAGCTCAAAGGAGAAGAAGGAAATTTGATACACAATCTTCCTAGCATTTTGTGGTCCTATCAAATGATGGAATCTTTGGCCATAGGTGAAACCCCTTATGGCCTAACCGACGGTTCCGAGGCCGATCCCTTCTGAAAGTGGGTAAGCAACAAAAACCAAGAAGTCAATGATGACCAACGTCGATTGGACTTTGACCTTCTTGAAGAAAAGAGAGAGAATGTATCCCTCCACGAGGCTAAGGTGAAGTAAAAAGTAATATGTTACCATGATCGGAGGGTTCGAAAGATTTAGTTCTCCCCAAGAGATCTCGTAATAAGGAAAAACAAAAAGTGCTTACAAGTTAAAGAGGTTGAAGCCCTTCACCAATCCACAAAGGCCAACACGCCCTACAAATTAAAAAGACTGATGTCTTTCATCCGGTGGAGGATCTACACCCTCTACAACGTCAGTCTTAACTGGCTTGATGAGGCAACTTATAGCCCAAAAGAAATATTCTTCTTCCTTAGGGTACTCTTCGCTCAGATTTATGACTCTCGACCTTCAAATTGTGTTGGAAATGCCTTCCTCATCTGTCGTCCCTTGAGGTCTTCGACATAGAGAAGTCATGGAAAGTTCCTCCTCTTTGTCACTCTCACTTTCCTTATTGGTATTTACTTGGCTTCGAACTATACCAGAGGGACCCCTTCACCCACGTGGAAGGTACCTCCCTGGCCACCTCCAGAACAGCTTCATTGGCTAGTACAGGGGGTGCTTCCCCGACCTGTACCAAGGGCGTTCCCCCCCTGCTCGAAGAAGAAGTGCCACCCCAACTGGGGGCATTGCTTCGATAGTTACCAGGAGCACGTCTTCTTCCTGTGTTTTGAGCACTCATTTGGCGGCTGCCTAAAGCACCCCCTCGACGGGGGGTTTCATCCATTGAGGAACCTAATCTTATGACTACCCTTTGATTAAGGTTTCTTAATCAAACTGAAATGGGGGCGTTGACTAGGTTTTCCTTATCGAAACGATAAGGAAAGAGTGGATGAAGATGATGAACCATGGGTTCATTCCCATCACATCTTTGCACATCTTTGAGAGCTTAAAGCCTTAGTGTTTACAGGTGGTCCATGGCTCCCGGAAGCTTTAGTGGCATGCTGGATTTCTTCCACCCACCTTCGAGCTTTGTCATAAGCTAGAGCATACCCGAGACTTTCATGGATCCCCAATCTTGCACATTCTACATCATTTTGCATAGATGTTCTGCGAAGTCCACAACTAGATCTGGCCCAACTATTCTGAGCCGGAGGGCGTAAGCCTGAAGCTGGCACCATAGACCTCAAGCATCATATCCCATTCCGCTAAGTCATTTTTTCCTTCTCTTTAAGATTTTAAACCTATGAGAAGAATTTATCATTATCCTTGAGGGCCTGCTCCAAGTCAGTTACTTGGTTTTGTACCTCTCGAACCATATGCTTCAACTAAGCTAGATAAATCGTGGCCCGATTGTACATACAATGCACAAGGTCAGCATTCTCTGAGTTCCTTTGAGCTTCCCGATGATATTGCTCAATAGCAACCCTGAATGGGAACTCGAGGCACCCTCAGAAGCCTTGAAGGCAATAGCCGCAGACAAACACTCTTGTGTGAAACTGAACCCTGAGCTAGTGGTAAGCTCCTCTAGAAGCTCGATGTGTCGATTGAAGAGGAGGTTGTAATCATCATCTAAACTGTCCCAAGAATCGGAAAGGATATCCATCTACTTTCTTATCCTACTGATATTTTTGAGGAGTTCTTGCACTCAAGCATGACGGTCACTTTGCCATAAATCGAGCTCCTCTCACGTCCCATTTTGCTCGCCCTCAAAACGATTGGCGGTATACCAATTTCATCCAGCTTCTAAGTAATAATCCCAAGGCCAATGTTCAGTCTCATTGTACCATGTCTTCATAACTTGGAAAAAGAAGTCGAAGATCGTCCCCCTCAATTTTTGAAGAGGAAGACACGCGACCATGGCTAAGTTCTACAAAGCCAAATGAAAAATGCGTAAGTATTGAAAGAAACAACTTCTCATTGATCATGATAAAAAAAAGAGGGATTACATCAAAGGAACTTTGAGTAGATGCTTGAGGAAAAGAAAAGCTCACATACATGATAATCTACACTAGCATTGTCCTTAGTAGTGGTCAAAGTTCCAGGCTTGTTAACAGCTGCCTACTCGGGATTAGTGGGAGGAGCTCAAGATTCAGGCATCCTCTTCTTCCATTCTTCATCCTCGTCCACTTTGAGGGCTCAAAGTTTCTCGGCAGTAAAGTGCTTGGCCAAAGCTTTTAGAAGCTCGAGGAGAGGGAACTCGATGCTTCCATCCTGTATGGACTCCCACCACATGTAGTCCAAATAACTCATTGTTGTTTCTCAAACAGGGCATGGTTTGACTCCTCACCCTTGGACAGTTTCTCCAAGAGATCGGCCACCTCCACCTGGTGATCAGTGCTGGCCTTTTCCAAGACACTCTTAAGGATTCCTACTTAAGATTTGATATCCTTGACACGACTAGTCATAGCCTCAAGTGCCCCAACCTGCCAGGTTTTAGACAAAAGACCCTGAATGGAAGAATCCGTGGCCCCCATTATCGAGGCTACCACCGGGTCCTCGACCATATCAGAATCAGAAGGGCCCAAGGTTAGGAGGGGCTATGAAGTTTCCCCGACCTTATCCCCAGTAAAAGTTTCAACTTAAGAAGTGTGGGAATATCACCCAGAAAGTTCCTTTTCTTGGGAGAAAGACTTGGAAATAATGACCTCTTGCAGCCTCATTTTTATTTGATCCTCGATCTTGAATTCAGTACGGATCGAGCTACTCGGGTTGGTTGTTGTTTGGGAAGATGAGGGAACCCCGGTCAAGTCCTCCTAGGGGAAAACAATTACATACCAAAAGGTCATTACCCAGACCCAATGCAAGTCGAAAGAACAAGATTCAAACAAAGGAAATATAAATAAGTAAAGAAGGAGACAACAAAAATACTTATAAAAAAAACACACGTGTGTCGGCAAACACCTTCGTAGGGAAGGGGAACACCTCTCTCCAAGGTCTCAACCCCTTCTGAAGCACTCTTAGTTAGGGGCCCCGGGCCCCTTGACAGCAGTCTCTTTTCCCATGTCGAGGACATGATCCTCGAAGGGTGTTCTCTGTTATCCTTTTTCTCTTCAACTTTTTAGGAGCCTGCTCTACAACATCTAATGAAAGCTTCCTTTTCACCTTCTTTGGTTTGCTCTTTTTGTCTTTATTCTCCTAGTTCAAAGAGGGTGTCATAGAGGACTCAGCAGGGGGAGGAGGTTAAATCATCACAGGGGCTGGTTGTATACCCACCGCTCATATACTTCTGGCGGCCACATATAACAACATGCCTATTTTTTTTAATCTTCTGGATGTGTAATTACTCCTAACAATTTATCTCTGTCTCCAACCAAGACCTCGAGCATGTGGTACTCATTTGGTTTCTCGAACTTCGGCTTTAGATTCAACTAGGAGACCTAGTAACAGTCTGTTTCGCACTCGAAGGTGTATGCGGGGATCAAGTGCCACCTTTTGCAAATGGTGGATATCTTGATGGGATAAGGAAAAACCCTATCGCGGAGAGTAAAAATGTCCTCGAACTCACCCCTCTCAATTACTATGGCCTTACTTCGAGATAGGTAATAAAGGGATCTGAAGAGCCCATAGGAGGGACGACCTCAAGCTCCTGACACTGAGTCATAAAGGCCATGAAATATGTAAAAACATTGGGATGAACCTGAGACGGATAGACCAAATGCTTCTTGAGAAGCTGGGAGAATATAAGAGAAAATGGGAAGCACGACTCAAACCTCAAGTGTCGTTTGTATATGGCACAACTTCCCGCTCGAGGGCTGCTTGAAGTCTCATCGTCTTGAAGCAGTTCCAGCTTGAGATTCGAGGAGATCTTGACAGCAGCCGGAATGGTGGCAAGCATCTTAGTGATCTCCTCGAGGACTCGGTAGGGGCACTCAATAGTGGTCTCAAGAGTTTCCTAGTAAAAGAACCTCCATTTATCATACTGTTTGATGGAAGCACCCTTCGAGATCTGCTCCCTCGATATAACCCCCTTTCAATGAAAACCCAATTGTAATTGAGTGTAGCGGTTTCAGTTTCCTCCAATAGAGCCATCCCTCGAACCGACAGCTAGGCCGGAGGGGTCTGACCCCGCAACTAAGGTCGAAACTGTTGGAATCCTGGAAACAGATTTTAAGAGAGTCGTCTCCCCCGCTTGCAGTAGACCCAAAGATGGCCGGGAAATAGGCCAGAATTCCCTCTTTGCTCCTAGAAGGTGTTTGCGACATTTCTTAATATAGACAAAGATCAAAATAAGAAGGAATGTGGCTTACTCTTAATTCCTAACCGGCTCCGGCTGGGCTTAGCTCTAGGGAAAAAAAGTGCGGTAAAGGCTTTGAAGAAAGAGAAGGGGAGCTCTGAAAATGCCTTGAGTATGGGATGAGGAAAAGTAATAAATGAGCCCAAGAGACGGATTATATGAAAGAAAAAAGAGGTTATATAGAAGAAATAATGATTACCTAGGGCAACCAAAGAGAATAATTGAAGAAACGTGCATGAATGGGGTAATGCTCCCGTGTGAGGGAATCTTGTCCCTCATTTAACGCGATTAGACGCGCATATGACACCCCTCAGTAATACAACTCACCGCATAGGTAGGTAAGGAACAAGCGCCCAACGCCTTTCCCGCTACCAAGATCGATACTCCATACTTTCGAGAAAAGAAAGCCAAAGATCGCTACCTACGTTGAACCCTTGGTCAAAGCTCAAAAACTCGTGTGAACAACTGAGTGGTCAAAGCTCGAAGGCTCACATGAATAGCCAAACGATCGAAGTTTGAAGGTTTCGTCAAAGGCTCCAAATAAAAAATTGAAGTATGAGGGCCCTTGGTAGACGCTATTAATAATGGGGCCAAGTGCTATTAACCCACGAGTAAAGGGTAACCCAATGTGTATTATCTCTTGGATAATGTCTATTGGGCCAACCCATCAAGATGATAAACCCTAGTACTTAATCCACAAGAAAGTAAAATAGTAGTCCTACCTAATTCTACCAATAAAGAAGGTCGTCATATATAAGGCTATATATGTAACACTATTCACCTAATTCTCATTCACTATTCGCTACTCCCTAAAGAGAGAAGTTGACTTTACCATCGTAGGTTCTACCCCCAAGACACCTCGGGGGATTCGTTCTTGCAGATTCTGGTCAATGGACTCACGACGTATCCTATGGATTCTAAAATGCATCAGGTAGTCATCTGGTGTTTTTTATTTATTTATTTAATGTGTTTGAATTTGTTTGACATTTTTTAAATTCAAAATAAAAAAAATCTATCTGAATATGGTAAGAACCTGATTAATCCAATCCAAATTAGATACTCCCTCTACTTGCACATTTTAACTTTCATGAGTTAATTCAAAAGATATTTGATCATTAAAAAAATAAGAATAAATAAAGTTGTGAAAAGTTGATATTTTTAAAATATATGATCTCACAAATCTAACAAAGTATCACTCAAAATATTTTTATACTTATACACTAATTTAATTTTATAGTCAAAGTTAAGAAGATTTGACTAAATGAATAGTTAAGTAGTAGTTTGAAATGAGACTGGGGAAGTTCAATTTTTTGTTTAAGTTTGAATATAATTAAACAACTTGAAATAGAAAAAATATATATAGATTTTTTATAGTAGGTTTATAATTTTAGAAAGTCCCCCGTTAGACCAATCATGAAAAATATCGTTTCAATAACTTTTATGGTCAAATTATAATTATTTATACATTACGATATATTTTAAAAGTTTTTCAAGGATACAAAAATCTCATTGCAATAAATAAAAAAGCAAACATCATATCACCTCATTAGTTATATCAATGAGGAGATCTACGGGCAGGTGACATATTCTTAAGTTATGGACAGTTCACTATATTTTTTTCACTTATACATTTGTTAAATTACATAATCCCTCTGTCCCATGAGAACCTGTAGAGGGAGAAAATATGTTCTATCATGTATACTTTCAGGAATACATAATATACTAGTCCATCATTCATCAATGCTAAGAAGTACAGTATTAATTAACTGCATTTTAACTGCATATGATAACCTCACAGCATTCCAGCATTTCAATCTCCTTCTTATACTATCAATCAGCTTTTCACAATCTCATTTGCTCTATTTAGTCTAGAAAAGTAGTATGTACTAGTAACAAACAGCAAAGGTGAAAGATGATCACCCTGCTTCACACCTTTTTTCCCTTCAATATTTTATGATAATCTACCATTAAAGATAAATATAACTGAGAATTCATTGTACTCCTCCTTATCCATTCTATCATCTAACTTGGAAACTTCAATAATTTCAGCCAATTAATCAGGAACTCCCAGTTTACAAAGTCCAAAGCCTTGTTGATACCTGCCTTCACTAAACAGCTAGGTTTCATACTTTCAACATTGTATTTATGCAACAGTTCTTGAGTTAATAAGATTTTATGTGCTATATGTCTCCCCATAACAAAAACACTCTGGTTATTACTGAAAAACTGGTTTTACCTTTAAGCGTTAATTACTAGACCTACTGTGTTCCAACGTAGTCCTAACCAAGTGCGTAAACTAAATAAATAAAGCAAGACACACGACTTGGTTACGCAGTTCGGTGAAATCCACCTACGTCTGCGGGGCCTAGCCCAG
>JAULKK010184384.1:0-16148 GCA_032355705.1 Rubia peregrina | reverse complement strand
ACATCTACCTCAACAGCCAGATTTATAACCACTGAACCAAATAACTTTTCTGACCACATACTCAATCAATAAATATTGAACCTCAGCATATCACTTCAAAAAAATAAAATAAAAATAAATTAAACCTCACCTAGACCGAAGATCAGCCGCTGTCACGTGAGCTACACGCGCAACAGCATCGTTCCCAAATTGAGCACGTGAATCTCACGCGCTTATCTTCTTCAGTATCGAACCATAGCGGCGTCGACTCTGATCCCTAACGCCCTCATCACCGTCACTTTCACGGACAGAGAAGTGTCGTCGTTGCCAATTGCCATCGCGTCGACTTCTCCACATCGTCATCTTCGCGTCAATTCTCCTCACCCTTAGAGAAGCGAACAGAGAAGAATCATCGTCGTCGTCGATTGCTCCTCGTCATCTTCGTCGTGTTTGGAGAAGATTGGACGGAGAAGTATTGTCGTCAGGAACGGAAGAAGAAGAACGTGAATCGTCAGCAGTTACCCTAGCTCCGCTGTGCCATCGCTGTGTTCCAACAGCAACCGCCACTGCAAACCAGAAGAAGAAGAAGCGTCGAATTGAAGATAACTTTGGCGTCGAATTGCAGAGAATAAAAAATGAAAATGAAAAATCTTTTTTCGTGTGATATATATAGCAATTTGATAATTACTCAGTAGGTCCCTACATTTTTCAGCATATTTTTTTAAAACCCCATCCCAAATGGAATTTCTTATAATTGCATAATAATCCCTAGCCTAAAGTTTAGGCTGCCTAAAACAAGACTTTGTGAATTTAAATATTGTATTTTTTAATAAAATTTAAATATTGTATTTTAAAAGATAAAACAAGTAATAATGTGTATTTGAATGTGAAAATATAAAAATATATAGTGTAAACAATTTATTTTAATTTTCTAAATTTAGTATGTAATTTAACAAATGCATTGTATACGGTAAAAATAAATGGACTGTTATGTTCATAAGCTTATGGACATGTTGTGTATCAGGAAACTCACTCTTATTTATACTTCCTCCGTCCCACAATAAACTTCCTAATTCTAAAATTTCTACATTTAGTCATAAATATGTGGTCATAACTCTTCCTTTGATTTGATTTATGTAGGTTCACTCTCATCACCCATTAAAAAGATCTCAAATAGACTTGTCTTAAAGTTTGTGCAAAACCCAATTCGGAACTTTAAAATGGGACGAATGGAGTATATAATTTAAAATTAAACATACACTGCCCTCGCCTGTAACGCAAATCATACAAATATTATTTTATACATTTTTTAAAACTAAACATCCATTGACCCTACTTTTAAAGAAAATTATACAGTATCCCCGAGATAACATCCCAGAGATAATTATTGAACTAAAATAAATCCCTACAATAACTCATATAATATCTCCCCTTATATAGTGGACTTAAATAACTAATTAGTTGTTGTGATTTATTACTAGAGATACACAAAAGTATTGTATTCCCAAGATAATTGGTGTATACCTAGCCCACAAACTATAAGTTGTTGGTCTTTAGGTCTAGCCCAGGACCCAGTCACAACCAAGAAAGGCGGAGTCAAGTCCAAGAAGACTCAGCCACAAACCGAGAAAGGCGGAGTCATAGGCATGAACCGAGAAAGGCGGGATCACGTCTAAGACTCAGCCACGAACCAATATTATAGTAACCACGATGCAACCCATGATCTGAAACCCTAGCTATGTGAAGTCATGATTGCAGCCTACTATAAACACAGGGAGAGCAACACTAGCTCTAGTAAGTGACACTAAACTGAGAAATTCCAATTAACTAAAGGAAGGTACTAACTTGATCGTCAGAGCTATTTCCCCTGAATCACTTCTGGGACCTTTCTTGTAGGTTCTCTCATACAACACGGTGATCACCAACCATCTTGCCTGACCGGAAATACCACATCATTGGCGTAGTCTGCGGGGACAAAAAAATCTTTTTTGAACTCATTTATTCCCTTCAGGATAACCTTGATTTTCACCAGAAGCGAGAGAAGTCAGAATCATCATACATAAGAATGAACAACTGGACGTAACCAGAATAGGCATCCCAGTCAAGATCAAGAATATGATCCCAGTAAATAATGAGAATACAACAAAGAAGATACGGATGACGATGAAGACGAAGCTGAATCTTCCAATGCAGATCAAGAAAAGGAGATGAGAGCTTTCGCAACTTCTTAGAAGTAAATAGGAAGCATCTATATAACCATTTCTTAGCCACTATTAGGCTAAAATCCCCAAAAATAAAAAAAATTAAGTCAAGAAAATGAGAGCCTTAATTAAGAATAAGTGTTAAGGGATATAGTGGAAGATGATGATACACACCGGTCAACATTAGCTCCACATCTTCGTGATTTCAAAATGCCAAAATATATCAAGCTACCGTTGCTTGTGAAATATACGATGGGACAACAGACCCCCGAGGAATTCTTACAATCATATCGCAACAGTATGCAATTTTGCAATGCAGAAATTGAGCTAGTTTGCAAAATTTTCCCTGCTTTCTTATGTGGAACAACGATTACATGGTATGACGACCTACCAAGTGGAAGTATTCAGTCTTGGGCACAGTTGTCAGACTTATTTTTAGGGCGCTTCAATCAGAGGCAGGAATTTGACAAAACGATAGCGGACTTAAACAACACAGCCCAGCAAAGTGATGAAAGTCTCGCAGATTACAACCATAGGTTAGTTACTGAGCATTTTCTAGCTTGCGATCTATCACTCCAATTGTCACTAGGCGCATTCACGGGTGGCATGCGATCAGGAGAGTTTTACAAGGAACTCAAAAAAACATGCCTGAGAACCCAAGAGAAATGCAAAAAATGATTGAAAAGCATGTGCTGCTGAAAAAGTAAATAACCGGAAGATAGAGCACGAGCAAGGTGAAAAAAAGGATAATGGAAGATTCACAAAGAAGTTTTGTCAAAAAGAGGAAAACGAGAATATCCATTTCAAAAGAAAAGATTCAGGGGCGCAAATAACATCATTTCTAGAGCTCCTTTGACAAAGTCACAAAAGGAGACTTGGAAGGTGGGCGGGGAGTTTTTTCGCGAACCTATGCCAATGATAGCACCACCAGACAAGCGGTCTAGGGAATACTATTGTGTCTTTCACAAGGACCATAGACATGACATCAAATACTTGCAGGGACTTGAAAAGGAAAACATAGGAGAATATGTGAAATGGTTGTTTGAGCCAATACATAAATGAGAAGGGAGGAAACCGCTACAGCGAAGCCAACAAAGTGGGAAACTCTATGACCAAAAACCAAGGCGCAGTGACTATGCAGAGCAAGAATCAGAAAATGATAGCAGCAGTAGATTATGAAGAGGACCTAACGAACAATTCTCCCGAGAAAGTAATTCTATTGATCCATAGATCAACCAAAGCTCTATCTAACAATGCCTGGAAAACTAAGGCTAGATACTCCCCACCACAAGAACCTAATGATTAAAGACTTCATTGCGATGAGATGATAACGTTTAGCAAAAATGTGGTTCCCAATGCTTCACCTTATAATGACCCAATGGTTACTATCATTAAGATTGGAAACTCCACAGTTCATAGGATATTTGTGGACGATGGGAGCACATTCGAAAACCTATTCGTTGATTGCATTGATAAATTGGGATTCAAGTGAACTGATTTGAACAAGTTTACATTCTCTCGTAAGCTTTACTGGACGAGCGGGGACACCTTTGGGTAACATACAGTTTCTTGTTACCATAGGCGAGAATGATAAGAATTACACAATCATGTGTGACTTTGTGTTCATGGATGCACAAAGCCCATTCAACTCAATCATTGGTAGGTTCTGGATAAATACAGCGAAAGTAATATGGTCCCTGTATCAATTGGTAATGAAATTTCCAACTCCAGCTAGAATCGCAATGATATGAGGAAATCAGCAAATAGCTAGGCAATGCATGGTCATCGCAATGAGATCGGGAATAAATATTGAACAAACAAAAAAAGGTAAGCACCATCTAGGATAATAGCTTACTCGAGCAAGAAGAACCTCAAGTTGATCTTGGAGAGGAAATGGAAAATGTCATTCTGGACGATATGAACACTTCCAAATGTGTCATGAAAGGAAAACATCTTCCAAGAAAAGTAAAAGAAAATGTGACAATAATCCTGCGAAGCATAACGATACATTTGCATGGACTATGCAGAGCATGGGAGGAGTCAACCCAGACATAACTTCTCACTCTCTAAATATCAACGATTCGATAAAGCCATTTAAGCAAAAGCAACGAAGCTTCGCTAGTGATAGACAGAATGAGATCGAAAAGGAGGTTAGAGCATTGTTTTGTGCTGATATCCTAAAGGAAGTACTTTATCCAAAGTGGTTGGTAAATCCAGTGATGGTAAAGAAGGTGGATGCAAGATGGAGAATGTTCATAGACTTCATTGATCTAATTAAAGCTTGTCCAAAAGACTTCTACATGTTACCTAAAACTTACCATTTGGTGGAAGCAATATCAGGATACGAAGTCCTAGCGTTCTTGGATGTGTACAAAGGATACCATCAGATACTGATGAATCCAGACCAGATTTCAAAGAAACCATGGATGCACTAAGCGCGATTGGCATGAAATTGAACCCTAAGAAGTGCATAATTGGAGTAGGTGCGGGAATTTTTTTTGGGGTATAAAGTATCCTCTAAAGAAATTGAAGCTAATCAAGAGAAGATACAAGCAATAGTCAATCTCTCTCAACCGCGAACAGTCAAAGAAGTACAGGTGTTGATGGGATCAGTATCACTTATCAGGTTCATCTCCAAAGTTGCGAAAAAATATTTCCCACTGTTCGACATCCTTAAAAGGGCCAAGAAGTTCATCTGGAATGAGGACTGTCAAAAAGCACACAAGTCATTGAAAGAACAGCTTAAAGAGTTGCTAAAGCTGAAGTCACCAATACCAGGAGAGACTATATACTTGTACTTAGAAATTTCAAGAAAAACAGTGAGTTTGGTATTGGTACGTAAAGAAGGGAAAAGGAAAGTGCTGGTATACTACATAAGTAGGATACTGCAAAGCGAAAAAACACCGTACTTACCCATCGAAAGGTTAACTCTTGCACTAATCTACTCAGCAAGGAGGCTGTGAAGCTATTTTCAAAGTCATAACATAGTTGTGTATATGGACTACCCAATCAAGAATATCTTGAGCAAGCCAAAATTGTCAGGCAAAATGGATGAATGGGCTCTTGAATTGGAACATTATGAGATTAAGTTTCAGGCGCAAACTGCAATAAAGGCGCAAGCCTTAGCAGATTTCATCGCAGAAATAACGAGCGCAAATGCACAAGAGGCAAGTACACCAAAAACTCTTGGAATAAACAAAGGGAAATCAAAGTGGACAGACATTGCATGGAAAGTGTTTATTGATGAGACGTCTAGCAAAGAAGTTTGCGGTGCAGGATTGCTACTGGTAAATCCAGATGAGAGAGAACACATATACTCGCTTCATTTTGATTTTCACTCACTAATAATGAAGCCGAATATAAAGTGCTAGTACGTGGGTTGGACCTTATAATCAGGATAAGGGTCAAAAATGTTAAGTGCTTTAGCGATCACAGATTGTAGTCTAGTAAGTGTGTGGGGGTTATGAGGTGTGCAAGGAGAAATTGATAACGTATTTAAGGAAAGTTAGCCAGCTCATAGGCCAACTTGAATACTTCAACATTCAACATGTACAAAGGAGTGAAAACACCAAGGCATACGCCTTAAGTAAGTTGGTGACGGAAGGCTTTGATTCTTTGCATGAATAGAACGATGTGAATGTAGAAGTCATACCGGTAATAATTATGGTGACAACTGTTGTGTCAATGGTCCAGACATAAAAAATGAACTGGATGACGCCATAAAGGAACTACTTCGAAATGGGAAAATTGCCAGCATATAAGATATAGGATAGAAAGTTGGAATTAAGATCTCACAACTATGTTTATGATAGGGGAATCTTATAAGAAAAAGGTTTCCTATCTCCATGGATAAAATGTGTGGGACCATCCCAAGCAAGCAAAATCATGAAAGATGTTCATGAGAAACTATGTGGGATGCATTAAGGATCTCGAACAATCGCGAAGAAGATAATTCGAGCAGGGTATTGTCTGACAATGTTAAACGATGTGCAGAACTAATGCTAAAATGTAAAAGTTGCCAAATTAATTCATCGGTATCGCATAAGCCAAATGCCACTTTAACTGGGATACATGGAGCCTAGCCATTTGACAAATGGGGAATTGACTTGGTTGAACCTTTCCATAAATGAGCTGGTAATGTGAAGTTTTTAATTGTAGCAATTGACTACTTCACGAAGTGGGTAGAGGTGAAGCCATTGGGAAGAGTCATGGCAAAGGTAATAAGAAATTTTGTTTAGCAGATCATAAATTTTCAGTTCAATGTGCCTCAAAATATTGTGACAGATAATGATACGCAGTTACTAGTGGGATCTTCACCGAATGGTGCTCGAAGTTAGGGATTGTGCAGAAATTCATGTTTGTAGCTCATCCCCAGGCTAACGGCCAAGTGGAAGTAACTAACAGAACAATAGTCCAAGGAATTCAAAAAAGATTGGAGGGAAAGAAAACTAGATGGGTAGATGAGATACCCAACACACTATGGTCTTTCAGAATAACAATGCGAGAACCAACTGGAGAAATGCCATACAACCTAGTTTACGATCATGAGGCAGTAATACCAATTGAAATCAGGAACTCAAGCCTTAGTGTGGACAAATGCAATTAAGATGATAATCCCAAAATGATGAGATTGGATTTGGATGAACTTAAGGAGAAAAAGAAACATGCAAAATTCACAGAGGCAAAGTACAAGGAGAGGATGGCCTGCGCATATAATGAGAAAGTAAAAAATACACAGTTTCAAGTTGGCAATCTCGTGCTGCGGAAGAATGAGGCAAGTCTAGCATAAGAAAAAAGATAACTATGCCCAAAGTGGGAAGTCCCGTACAAGGTAACAAAAGTGCACAGATCTAACTGCTACGGGGTAGAAAGATTTGATGGCAGCAGCATCCCGAACACTTGGCATGTGATCAACTTAAAAAAAATATATTTAGATCCTTAATAGGAGAGAGGGAAATCTCAGTTGTATTGGAGACATGATAAGATCATTGGCGGCATTTTCACTGTTCACATAATCGTTTACTTTCCAACGCGATATCATTGCACCGTACATAATCAATATCAGAAAATGTCTTTCGAGGCAAATCACCCATAGTGTTGTTTACTTAAATTTTATGAAAAATTCATAGTAACACCATGAAAAAGTAGTAAACAATGACACATCGCAAAAAAAATCACATATCATATCTTGCAACCGCGAACAAGTAAGTTTGAACAATCCCAACACAACAAGCTACAGACATTCTCAAAGTACAAATAACAAAATCAGAAAAGTGACAAAAGAAAGCAAGAGATCTTGAGGCTTCGTACAATACAAGTTTACAACATCGGCTTTACAAGCTATAGATCTTGCAAAAAAGGCTTTCGTACCCACAAAAACAGCGACAAAAGGAAGCAATAGATCTTGCGGCTTTGAACAATACAAGTTTATAATCTCAATTTTGAAAGCTATAGATCTTGCAAGAGGACACACGTGCCTACAAAAACAGCGACAAACGCAAGAAATAAACCTTGCAACTTCGCACAACACAAGTTTATAATCTCAATTATGCAAGCTATAGATCTTGCCAAAAGGCTCACGAGCCTACAAAAAGTGACAAAAGCAAGAAATAGATCTTGTGGCTTCGCACAACACAAGTTTACAATCTCAATTCTTCAAGCTATAGATCTTGCAAAAAGGTTCAAGAACCTACAAAAAGTGACAAAAGCAAGCAATAGATCTTGTTGCTTAGTACAATGTAGGTTTGCAATCTCAATATCGCAAGCTATGGATCTTAAAAAAAAATGCAAAGACGTATGTGCAAACGCATGGAAAATCAAGTTTGACATTTTATATTAGTTTCAACACAAAATATAAATATAAGGATAGTACTCGAATATTTGGAGAATTAAATTATTACTTCAAAGAAAAGAGAATTATCTATGCCTTGGCACGTGAGATAGCCCAACAAAAGAAGAACTACCATAGCGGTGGGATTGATCAGCCTGATACTCCTCCTCAGACAAAATATGTTCATAAAGCCATTTCATATACAAGTAGGCAGGATGGCGGATTCGACCACTTCGCTCCATATGATTAAAATACTTCACATAGTATGCCTTATAGTCATACATAAGATTGAATTATTTGCGATCAAGTTGAATACCCATGACGTCAACGATGTCATGATAACTTTTATTCAAAGTCTCCAGATTACGTATCTCTTCCTGTAGTTGACGAATGTGTGATCTGAAAGATTCTGATTGATTAATTATCTACCCATTAAATTCATAGTTAGATCCACACAGTTAGAAGGGCAATGGGACTCTACAAAGAGGGCTCTCAGTTTATCTTTGTAGTCAACACGGGCTTGGTCAAGCTAATGCAATCATGAGTCAAGGCAATCGCACTCAACACAAAGGCGATCATTTTCATTACGCAAATGAGTATTCATAGGAAACTGTTCATAGAAGAATAAGTGGGAAGGTGATCACATTCATCCTCTTTCTTCTACAGATGATCCAATATTTTTTCAATGCGAGAACACTGATTATCTAAGATCGGGTCTTTTGATGAGCCTTGTGCACTTTGTTCACGGTAAAATTCTTTACTTCTTCTTACTAACCAATCATTTTAACTAAGCTTAACTGCTGGCGCTGAATAAGGTCATTCTGTTCGGCGCAGAATCCATTCAACTCGCGAATATAATCTTTTGACTTGCTTATAGTCTTCTTCCATCCAACTTCCAGATTCTTGATGCTCGGTGGCATATATTTGAGGCGAACGCCTAACGACAGCCTCACTCTTGAATGCGACTAGGAAGGTTGAACGTACGCACGTACATACCAGCATATTCAAGATCAACTAAGCTGTGAAAAATATCCTTGTCCAAGGATTCAATATTGTAACTGTTAGGTACAAACTTACTACAAGGACAGTTCATATGAGGGGATGGAGATGACAAAGAAGTATGGACAAGTCATCTAAGACATAAGGGAATAGATTCCAGAGCAGAACTCCCAACAATTGAAAAACAATTTCCAGAAAGCAACTCAAAATATTCCTTGGAAAGGGAAGTAGTAGCCTCAACCAGTTTAATAGGGTAGCATGAATTGGAAGACATAAACGAGGGATGTTGCTCAGAGCGAACACTAGAGACAAGCATACCATAAATATTTAAAAACTTATGGTCGATCAAAATATCAAATCCCTGCATATAAATAAATATGTGGAAAAAAATAGAATGGTCATAACAAATTCACATCTAAAGCAGTACATAAATACATTAAAAGTATCATTATACGTTACTGACAACTCCAACTGTTCTTAAATTAAGTCATTATTCTAAAATTAACTAACATTAGAAAGAAAAGAAGACGCATACTGAATAACGAGAGCAAACTCCTCTCTGTTCACATTTTGAGCGGGATTCTCAATGATTGCATTCACCTCCGAGTTAGAAGATAGCTTAGGGTCAGGATAAGCAAACAGAAGGCTAGCAAGATAATAAACTTGGCAACCTTGGAGCTCAGAAGTAGAAGGCAAGAAGGGAAGACCAATAAGAAGTGATGGCAGGGCATAAGGATGTCTACTATCAATAATTTTACCGATAAATTCATTATTAAGTGCAGTCTTCTGCTACTCCAGTATCTCCTCAGACTTAGCCAGTGGAGGTAATTTCTTTACCTTCAGGGTAGGGTTCAACTTTCGCAGCTCCAATAAAGTTTCGCACCAACCCACATTGCGAGCAGAACTAGAAACTTATTCAAAAAGGTTGAAGAAGGACTTCGTCTTGAAAAGACGATTGGCTAGAACCTGGGGAAAAATGGGCAAAGCAAGGCCCTTAGTTTGAATCTCCTCCAACTCAGAGCGGAGCTTAGTAGCTTCGTCTTCAGCAACCCTAGCATGCTTCTCGGCAACTTTAAGCGAGATCTTCATTGGCTCGCACTCCTTCTCGATAGCTTTTTGCTGCTCTAACAGCGAACAGTCCTCCTAGAAAAATTTGTCAACTCACTCACCAACAAGCTTAAGACTTTCACCAATCTTATAACATCCGTTAGGAAAAGCCACAAACAAATATAACAGTCAGAAATTATAATAAGAGCATACTATTTTAAAGTCACAGCGAACATACCACAATCATCGATTCAGGAAGATAGAGTTTAGAGAGAGTGGCAGGAATACTCCCTTCTATCATCAAAACACTGCTTCGCAACAGAGGCTTATAACGAGAATGACTAGAGCGATATTTTTCTTAGAGGTCCCCAAGGAAGTTGACGAGCCACCACCCCGATTCTTTTTCTTTCTTTAGCGGCAGCAGCAACATCATGTACAACTACCTCTCCTTCCGGTACCTTCTCTTTAACATGTATTAACAAATAATTTGCTTGAGTGGGGTGCTCTTGAGAGACGTCATCAGCATTAGTGTTATGCGGTTGGGGAGGCAGGTTCTCCATCTCATTAGGTTCGTCATCAGGAATGAACGACCTGTAAATCTTGCGCCCAACTAGATCTATATCTATCATTCAACATACAACATACAACTTAACTAAGTTGAGCACTTAAACACAACAGAGTAATACGAAAACAAGAAGGGATAAAACTAATTTATAGGAAATCGAGAAACCATAAAATAATAACAATCAAATATCTTTGCTATCAGATTCAACATAGTGTATACCTATTAAGTGTTCGCCGAATTTTAAGACAACCACGAAATTAGTGGTAAGACAACCCCCAGCTTAGGAAGCTTAGACTTAGGAACATTAGAGTTCCAAGCCAGAAGGATATGTTCACGCTCAGGATATATGAAAAGTCATTTTGATGAATGGAGGTAGTCAGATATATGAAAAGTCATTAATATCCTCTCTTGATAACAAAATGAAAAGATACAAAAGTATAGAACGGTCATTATAGTATGCTTTGTAGGGGGGAAATGTACACTGGATTGGAAATTTTTATTGTTGTTTCAATGCATGAATGGCGATTAATGGTTTGAGTATTTTATAATTCTTAAATATTCCAACCACAATAGTTAATGAGATTATGACACTAGTAACATTGATTTTGAGTTGTGGGCTATAAGATTTCTAAAATCAACACACAATTAATGAGATTATCAAAATTTTGAAATACAAAAAAGTCAACGTACTCCCTTTGTCCCACTTCTATTTGCAATTCTATTTTTTAAACACTATTTTCTATCAAAGTTTGACTACATATTTGAATAGATATATTAGCAACAATATTATCGTATATGATATTGTTTAATTCGTCGTAACAAGTAGTTTCTAAATGTCAATTTTTTACATACCATTATTTTATGTTGATAAACATATTAACGGTCAAACATGTTTCTTGAACATCGTGATAATTAATGCAGTGCAAATAGAGGTGGGACGGAGGGAGTACAAGAATAAATGCGAGTAACAATTAATATTGGTCGGTCCATAAATTTACATATATCTTGTAAAACTATCTATATATAGCACAGACCAGGAAATTTTCATACAAAAAGTTAAGGGAGGGTTTAGAAAAATAAAACAAATCGGGGAACAGTCAAGATGAAGATCATTCTCTCTATGGTGATAGTTTTGTTAGCAGTTTGCACAATCCATTTAAGTGAGCCTCTGTTTTTAAATATATTTTCAATTCTGATATTTTATTATAAACTATATGCATACCTATATTTTCATAGATAAATTATTTATAAGAATTTTCTTGTTGAAATAGGTCATATGTCTGGAGTGGATGCAAGGAATGTGAAACATGCAACATGTAATGCTGATGCAGATTGTGAGTTTATTTGTCCACCTGGTACTCAATCTTGGCATTGCAACCCAGATCACTTATGCACTTGCAATCATTCCAAAATATATGAATTGAGTGTTCTGAATGATCACTCAAAAGTGGTGTAACTGATATTCCCTTGCAAAATTTAAATTGATAGCTTGCCTTATTCAAAATCAATAAATTGAAAAAAAAATATACTTTTGAATTGGTTGATTTTGAGGCTGATTTATATATCACTTGCCCCTTTATTTTACCCAACATCTGAATAATTAATTAAATTAAAGGACCCCACCCCCCCCCCCCCAAATTAAGGGTGAAGGGAAAGTGGAGGTGATGGTAATCGGTGATGGTGACGATGAGTGGTGGTAGCATCGGGTGGAAAGGCCTCTTCTACATCAAAGCATATAAAAAAATATAACCCAAAAAAATTGAATGGAAATAAATATCAACCGTCGTCACTAGAGCATCCGTCTAATCTTGAAAATAGTGGCGTTCGCAATCTACCAATCTAAAGCTTGAGACCATGAATCTAAACTTGACAAGGAATTTTGTCACTGAATAGTAGTTATTGAGTTAGCAGTAAGATTTCACCGTAGCCGATAATCTTCAACTTGATGTAGATTCCCGAATCAATAATTAAATTGAGAGTCTGTCCACTAAATTAAAAATTTTAAAAAATATCTAATATAAATACAACAGAAAGGAAAACATGAAATTGGATAGGTTCATCGCCCTCTTTCAAAACCAGGGGGGACAAGATGAAAATTAAAGTTTGAGTAGGTTTTCTATTTTTTTATGAGAAATAATTCAAGGAGTGGGATGGTAGGATGGGGTTCCCAAGCTGATAAGAATTAGGTCATAAAACAGGGGGGAAATAGTTCCTACATTTAAAAAATATACTTTTTTCATTTTTTCCTTTTATATTTTTTTGTATGATTTTCTTTTCTCTACGTGTCTAGTTATTCGAGACATCGTGACGTTGTGATCAAGCATACTCCCTCCGTCCCACTTTAAATTGTTTATTTACTTTTTTAGAGTCAAATTTTACAAACTTTAACCTTAAATATAAATTAATATATAAATAATAAATATATCGTGTGAGATATTGTTAAATTTGTCTCAATATCTATTTTCTAAATATCAATTTTTTTGCGACATTATTATATGTAAGTAGAGATATTTATGGTCAAACATGCTCATTGAAGATCGTGAAAAAAGTAAATAAGCAATTTAAAGTGGAACGGATGAGGAGTATATAGGAACTCAATACAATATCATAATTGGAGATAGGCTTGCGGAAGACAGTCTCTCAATTGTTGTGTTATAAAAATGCATTGGGTTTTCCCTCATTAAACCTTAACTTTCCTTATTTTCTTTTTCCTCCTCATCCTTTTGAGGAATATTGTGGGAGACAGTCTCTTCATAACATAGAGAGACATATGGTCAAACTATAATCGATAGAACTTTTACTAAACATAGTACTTAATGAGAAGTCAAATGTGTGTATTTCATTAGACATTTAACATATCTTTTTTATGTTTTTGTGGGTAGATTAGTAGGTCCAGATAGGTTTTACATTATAAGGGTTTTATATGACCATTGTTGGTACATGATCAGACGTCAAATGCATGTATTTCATAAGACATTTAACCTTTCTTATTTTTTATGTTTTTGTGGGTAGATTGGTAGGTCCGGATAGGTTTTACATCATAAGGGTTTTAGATGATCATTGTTAGTTTTCTTATCTAAAACCTTCATTTTGTATCCTAATTTGAGCCTAATGAACTTTTGTCCTTGCGAGCGTTTGGATCTTGTTTTGTGAGCTTATTTGTAGATTGCTTGTAAGAACTTCGAAAAGATATCAAGGAAGGTCACTTGAAATGTGGTAGAAGATATGTTGAAAAATGAAGACAAAGTGGCGGATGAAGAGTGATACGGGAGTTGGAACCAAGTTAAGGAACGATCCGAGAAGAATCAGCATCCATGGGTCACACCATTGGATTCCTCTTTGCAAGCTCTATAAAACTAACTATAAGACCTCCCAAATCGTTTCAGCAATTCACCCGTAGCAATGCAAATAAGTTGAAGGCAAAGCTAATACATGGGTTGTGTAAATCTACATAAGTCTTGCCCCGGGGCTAAGAAACGGAAGTGCACAGGACTGGATAAAGTGCACGGGCCGTCTCCAGGGGCCGTGTGGGTGGTGCTCAGGGCATGCAAAACTTCATGGGGAATCATGCTCGAGCCGTGCAAACGTGCATAGACCGTGCCAGCATGGCTCTAGGGTTCTGGGAACCATCCATTTTCTTCCTCTTCACACTTATAAAAAAGTCTCATTCTTCCTCCATACTTCCTTGAGCCCGACTTAGGCATCCATAAACCCTAGATTTTAATATATTTTTTCTTAGTTTCTTCATCTTTCTCATGGGTTCTTATATATCTATGATGGGATTTCATAACCTTGCATAGATGTATACGTTAAAGCTTGGATTGATGAGTAGAAGATGGAATTTCACATTGGTACCTTTCACTTCTTTATTTCTTCATTTCTACCATTTATGTATATTGAATTCATGAGCTATTGAAAACATGTGAGTCGACAGAAGAATATCGAATCATTTGGTCTGCAAATAGCTCAGGAGAATATTCGATTAAAAAGGGATGTAGAGAGGTAAAAAAACTCTCCTTTCCAGAAAGGTATATAGATATCAAATTTGGAGTCTATCAAATTTGGACTAAATCAAATTTTACCGGACTACGGGCTGCCAAAAATCAAGCATTGACAGAGACAATTCCTACCCGATACTAAAATTTAAAAAAAAACCATTTGGATATAGGCAAATATAACCCTATATACTTCAATAAGTGCAAATATATTCCTGAGATAATTCAAAATACAAAAACAACACTAATTACTTAATGAAAGTCAAAATATAACCCTAAACACTATATTTAGGCATTGACTAGCCATTTCCAGCCATTCACCGACTGGAAATGACCAAAATGCTCCTTGGGCCAAAAACAAAAATTTAAAAGACCAAAATACTCTTTGCCTGCTAGTGTTCTACGACCACTGTCACTGCTCCACCACCTCCTCCACCACCGCTCCACCTCCACCACCTCTGCTGCTCCAGGTCTCCGTCATTCCACAACGCCGTTGAAGGTCACCGCTGGCAAAACATTCCAGCGGCGCCACCCCAGCCCTCATTGTGAACCCCCGGCCATAGTGAATTCAGTACGTATGTAATAGCTAAACTTCAACTAGAAACTATATCCTTTTATATACCTTCTTCGATCACTTCTCGCTATAATTTTTAACTCAACCCTACAAGTAATTTTAAAATAAAATAAAATATATAAATATGTATCATACAATGTATGAATAATTATTATAATAATACGTCAAAATGGAGGAAAGCGAGAAATACAATTCACTCATTTAAAAGAGAAATAAATATATTAAGCAAGTCAGAAATAATTTGAGTTGCTAATTAAATATCTATATTATTAGAATTTTACAATAATAAAGTCTCGTAATATTGGAATCACAATTGAAATTAATATATTGACAATTGTCTACATATTCTAAACTGTGAAAAAGGAAAAGAAAATAAGGAATTACTAAAACTAATTAAATCAATAAAATAGAAAAATAAACGAAATGAAATGAGGAAGCCATAACGAAAATGAATTTTAATAATTCATTAAAAGGGCAAGGAAAAGAAAGAAAATAAATAAATAAAATTTGAAAACGAAATGAAAAGAAAGACGTGAAGTAGTGCGCCGCCTACCTTGGGACTACATAATCCCAATTGCCAATTTGATATGCTAGGAATATAACTGTCAATCTCTAACCCGAATCGAGAACCCGATTCGTACCGGCACAATCGAATCAACACGAAATCTGATCTAATTTGATCTGAACCCGACCTGATACGACCGCATTCAAACCAAAATTTAATTTTGACCCAAAAAATATTGACATGTATCCGAACTTAACACGACCCAATTTAACCCGAAACCCAAATATGACTCGATAATCTGAACCCGAACCCAAGCTAAACACGAACTCGGGATCAATCCAAACCCGATCCAACCCGAACTCGATTCAACCCGAATCTAATACCCAATAAATCAACTATATAACCTTACGTGTAATCAGCCCAAAACATATGTAGTTATAAAAAGTCAATTAA
>JAULKK010184171.1:0-16150 GCA_032355705.1 Rubia peregrina | reverse complement strand
TCATAATTTATTTTTAAACATAATTTAAGATATTAAAATCATAAAATCATCATTGAATAGTGACAAAAGAGGAAGTATGACAGTTTTAGAGGGACGGAGGGAGTACGACCGATGGAAATTTGGCACGTGGTATTTTAATTCAAGTACTCTTTCTGCTGCATAAAAAATGTATCCCCAAAAAATTCATATTGCTCATTTGTTTTTTTAAAAAATATATTCTACAAAAAAATCAGTTAAAAAAGATATAGATGTAAAGACTAAATGTTTGGAATGATGATTAGTATAGTTTATATATATTACTGCATCTAATGCACTAAGAAAACCAAATACCTTATAATCAAAGAATAATCGAGGATGTCAAGAACCATCCATCATCCTGGTGGTTATCCAATGCAAGCGAGTGAGAGCTGGCTCAGGAGAGGCATCGGTGTCAAGGACAGGAGAATCTGGAGCAGGAGTGGTGCGAGCGTAGGGCAAAGGTGTAGTGGCCAGATTCATGGGCGTCGGGCCAGAGAAGTAGGTGTCCGGACCGGAGTGGCCGAACATAATGCTGGAACGTCATGATCAGAACAAACCACACAAGGTAACCGAGTTAAGGGTGAAGCGCGAGAGCTAGGTAGAAAGGACCATGCACCCAAGGGCTCTGTAAATGAAGATAGCTCCAAATGAGAAGTAGAGCGGACATCTCGCGAAGATGAGGCATACGAAAATAAGGTCTCATCAAACTGGACCTTACGTGAGACATAAATACGCCCGGTAGCCATATCGAGACACTTGGAACCTTTGTGGCGAGAGGAGTAGCCAATAAAAACACATAGAATTGAGCGAGGCGCAAGAGCAAACAAGCAGGGATACACACGACAACCATGTGGGTGAAAGAGGGAATAATCTAGTGCAGATCCAAAAACGACCTCAAATGGAGATTTGCCATCAAGAATGGAACTAGGCAAGCGGTTAATAATATGAACCGCAGAAAAGAAAGCATCCACCAATATGGTTCCGGCACTGAAGATTGAAATAACACAACAAGACCAGTTTCCATGATATGGCGATGCTTCCACTCGGCCCGGCCATTCTGAGAAGGTGTAGGGAGAGGACATCTGATGATGAATGCCACAAGACACAAAATGAGACTGTAATCGATGATTAGTGAACTTTGTGCCGTCATCTGATTGCAAGATTTTGACCTTGGTAGAACACTGAGTCTCAACAAATTTTTGGAACTGGATAAATATGTCAAAGAAGTCAAACTTTCGGCGTAACAGGAAAAACTATGTGAATCGTGAAAACTCATCAATGAAATCAGCATAGTAGGAATAGCCTTCTACCGATACAATGGGGCCGGTCCCAACAAATCACAGTGCACCTTATCTAACAAACCAGTGGCGCTTATCACTGGTTGAAAATGGCATATGTTTGCTCTTAGCCATTTGAAAAGAAGAGCACATGTGCGGCAAAAGAGAGGTGATAGAGATATGGCCTTTTTTACTCGGTAACTAAAGAGTGGCGTAAGACACATGCCTAAGACGAGAATGTCATTGCTCAAAGGAAGCTCGAAGCTTTCAATAACGTAATCACCTAAAAAGGTGGAATCACTAGTGTCAAGAAAATACATGCCTGAACGATGATGACCTTTACCATTATTTCTTGTGTATGCTTGTGCTTCATGAAAAATGCATCGGCGTCAAATATAATAATAACATGTAAATCACGAAAAAATAGAGCACTAATTCACATTTTATTCAAACATGAAAAAAATTATTAGTTTATCAAATTATATATGGAGCCGTGAAAAAGATTCAACAAACAATAGAAACAAATCCACTATACATTTAACATCAAGCAATACATGGAGTAACTCCCGATATTACAGTAAAAGCTAGACATGTAGGCGGATTGACACAACAAGTTCCAATTAAAATAGGATCCACACAAGGATAAACACTTGTCATCCGTTGGTTACTAGAATCATTCCAAAATGTTCGGGTTGAAATATGGCTTTCAAATTAAGTTTTGAATTAGTGGATTCCTCCAAGGGGGTGACGATGCCATAGTCAAAAGGAATGACGCATAGAATGACAAAGGCAAATAGAGCTTTTGCACATTTTTGTTAATCTGTGATTTTTTTACATAGAATAAAAATAAAATAAGTTTTAAAAATATGATTCTTTATATGGACCAAACAGATACTACGTTGTTACATTTTATGTATTGTGTTAAAAGCCTAACATTGATGGTAGACAAAACTATATATTCAAATATAAGATCATAAGTCACATTGATGAGTCACAAATATGCTATCTTTTTAAACACAATTGATACTCACTTTTACTATGTTTTGTTGGTGGTTAGCTAGGAAATTGAATGTTTTACCGAATATGAGGTTAGAATCACCTTGTGTGGTTATTCAACCTGATTTTCCAATTTCGTAAGCATTTATTTACCTAGTTTTGTCTTCCTCCATTATTGGATAAAGAATGAAAGATTTTATGTGCTTAACTGAGATCGAGTCATCTTAGAAGGTCATTCCCAAGTATATTAGTAAATTGAAAACCACTAATCAAGAAGTAGAAATTTGCTTAAAATAAGAAGGAAAAAGAGAAGAAGCGGAGCGAGAAAAGAAGAAAACTGGAAAATTGAAAGCTAGGGCACAATGCGTGTCATCCAACACAAGGATTGTTTTTCATAAAACCAAAAGGCCAAGAACTAGGTCCCAGGTCACAGATTGTGAAAATCTGCACGGTCCGTGTATTTTAGAACTTCAGGAGATAAAAAAATTAAGGCCGGTGCATGGATCATGCAATTCTTCACAGTCCAAATTTTCAAAAAACCGCCAAAACATGCTTCTTGGGCACAAACCATGCAATTCTAAACGGTACGTACCAAACACCTTGAGTATAGTCCATGCCAAAAACCCTTGGCTAGGGTTTTGGGAGCTGACTTATTTTCTCTCTCTTCCCACCTATAGAAGCATTCTTTTATCCAATGTACAAGGAGACAAACTTCTAGGCAAAAGCTCAATTCTCCTCATTTATTGTTCATTTATTTCTCTTTGTTTAACATGATTAATCCATGCTTTGGTATGTATTTTAGTAAATTAGGCTAAACTAGTGCTTAGGAGCATTTGTTGAACATGTTTAGCTTGTAATTTTGACATCCAAGAATCCTCATATTTAATGACTTAATTATAAGTATTGCTTGTGTTTACTTCTTATAAATATTGCATGATTAAGGTTAGTATGTACAACTAATTATCGGTTTAGCCATTGTTCAATGTGAATATTTTGTTTAGGAGTGACAACTAGGCATAGTTGTTATTAGTGAGTTAGATTAGGCTTAAATACGAGATTGGACTAATTTATGACTAATAAATGTGAGTTGATGGGGATTGGGCCAACAATTATATTTTGACTGAATCATGTTGAGGTTGTAGAGTAGTCCCGAAGGTCACATATCGAGTTTGTGGCTCCTAGTTTCGATAAACTATTAGAGGGTAATAGCGAGGTAATAGAATTCTAGATTTTAGAGGTTATGTATAGAATGGATATTCGCATTGGTTCCCAAGGTGTAATGCTACTCCCGGGTTTAATTTATTATGTGTGTGCATGTTTATTAAAATCAGAGGTAAAGGCTTGTCGGTTACCGTGTGTGTGCACCTTCTAACTAAACCGGAGAAAGGTGAGAGATGAATGAGGGGGTTGTGAACATCTGTAGTGAGAGTGAACCAGTTAGTCTCCTGTGATTTCAAGATCTACACTATGTGTCATCAAGCTTTACAATAAGACATTCTTTTAGAATGTGAAGATGAATCGAAGATCAAATTGAATCAATAAACATGTGAAGCAAATGACCCTAAGTCACCATATCTTTATCTTAACTCTCTTTTAGTAGTTTTGCATGATAGTTAGTTTTATCTTATTTTTATACTTTAAGTTGATAGAATTACTCTCAAACAACCCACCCCCCATGCATGAGCAGAAACGTGGTGACACTTGCGTGTGTTGTTAGCAACGTAAACTGCCTTTAAAACCCCTTTTCCCTGGTGGACGACTCTCACTTACCTCTATCTACTCTTTAGTAGTTAGTAGTAATATGATAGCAACATATAAATCTTATCATTGATTTGTGCTCCGTATTTTAAAGACGCTGGAGTGCCTGTCACACATCTACATGGTACCAGATGATTTTATAATAGAAACTCATTGACTCTAATATGGTATCAGGGGGTCAATGTTGACATGGTTTGTCCAGTAGACATATATTCCTATTTATTACTATATTCCTATTTATTTGTCTGTGACTCCTTTCAGTCCTAATGACTTTAATAGATTAATTAATTTTCAAAACATGTTCGATAATGATAATTTTAATTACACATATAACTAGTTTATAAGATTCTTATATATAAAAATATACACTACGATGAATCTAAATATATTTCACATGGTAATATTACTATTTATATAGTACTAATTTGAGAAAAGCTAATTTAAAAAATGTCACTCTTAACATATTATAGGGAGTATGGACATCCTTTGGTGTCCCTTTGTGCATAGCATCCTTTGATATCCTTGTGTGACAGTTACTTATAGCATGCATCTTGCTATATATCACAAGAAATATCCTTATATGATTCTCGGCACTTTATGATTGCGTTTGGAAAAGTTTACAACCTGATGTGCTTATAAGCTAATCATTTTTTAGTGCTTGATAAAGTGCTAAAAAGTGGGTTATTTTGAAAGCATAAGTTTTTTTTAGGGAAAAGTAGAAACTGGGTCTCCCCCATGCTTTTAAAAATAAGTCTGTTTTGTTTATAAGCACAAATCAGCCAAACACACATATATGATAAGCTTGGTAGAAAAGCCTATTGCAAAAGTGGGTTATTCCTCTCCCAAACAAAACTATATTATAAGCTTGATAAAAAAGCCTATTGCTCTACCAAACACATCTCTGCCAAATACATGCTTGGTAGAAAATCCTATTGCTCTTCCATACACACATATATGATAATGTAAACACATGTTAGTGTTTGATAAAGTGCTAAAATAGGTTATTTTGAAAGCAGAATTTATTCTTTGATAAGTTATTTTGGGGGGATTTATTTTTTGGGGGAAAAGCATAAACCGGTCTCCCGCTATTTTCAAAATAAGTCAGTTTTGCTTATAAGAACAACTCTGCTAAACACACCTATATGATAAACTTGGGGTGGAGAACCAAGTAAAAAGAAAGTACACTGGAAAGCTTGGAGAAAATATGCAAATCAAAAGATGAGGGAGAACTAGAATTACGTTTAATAGAGGGATTAAACAAGGCACTTCTAGGTAAACATGTATGGCCAATCACAACAGGTTGTAACTCATTACTTGGGAGAGTCTACGAAGAAAATTACATGAGTAACAAGGAGTTTCTTACAATGAATCTCAAAAGCTCGAATTCATGGGGATAGAGATCTATTTTATGGGCTAGATCGGTGGTAAAAGACAATTTGGCTTGGCAGGTCACCAACTAGAAAGATACTAAAATAACCTATCAAATAAACATAATCCATTGCCAGAACAGAACAATCAACCACTGGTTTACATAAAAATGTAAAGGTTGTCGATCTGTAGGGGTTACCATTGATACGACCAATATTTCCACAAGAGGTGATAACAAGCATTATGGTAATACATACTGACATAAATTCTAAAAGTCAAACAAGCCTATCTGGAGACCTAACAAGAATGTCTCATACACATTTAAGAAGGCTTATCATTTGATTATAAAGGATTTGTGGCCAAATCATAATCAAGTATCTCCTGACTTGGTGAAATTTTGGAAGTTAATATGGAATCTCAAAATTTCACAAAAGCTACAAGTTTTTATATGAAGACTAATAAACTCTGCCCTCTCAACCACAAAAAACTTGTTGCATAGAGGAATATCAATTCAAGTAAAAAAATTGAGATGCCCCTTGCAAGAAGAAGATGAAACACATATATTTATAGGATGTGAAGATTCTAAGAGAATATGGAGAGCTTCATCCCTAGGGTTTGATTTCAATGTTGCACCTTCGCAAGATGTTTAATCATGGTTCATATAATGGACCAAACAAGCACCAAATAAAGATACAATTAGGTTATCAATTTGCAGTATTTGGGAAATCTGGAAACAAGGGAATGAAAGAACTCTGAATGATGTAATAAAGGATCCAATCTCATGTTGGCAAAATGCTAGAAACACTTCATCATTCTGAACTAATCTTTATCAGAAACAATGGAGTGCACTGATGAGGTCGATGATTAGGATGATTATGTAGCACAACATCAACAATTACAAAGGAATCAACCAATACCGGACACGAATATGCTTAATCAGTGGATATAGAATGATACTCATATTGTGACCTTTGATGGTTCATTTCAGAAAGCAACGTTTTTAGGGACAGTGGAATGGAGGATCTCACATAATGATGTACTTAGAGGAAGACAATCTTTATCAGGTTCAAACTCTTTTGTCGCAACATCACCAATGCAACCAGAAGCGGAAACTTATTTGAGAGAAATAACAACAACTCTAAGGAGTGAACCCACGGAAATATCGGCACTATTCAACACTATGAAAAATAAAATTCAACACTATGAAAAATCAAAGAAACGGTATACCAGATATTGCTCAAGACTTCTCATTTACGTAGTTTTAAGTGTATTAAAGTTAATAGTAGTTTAACTACTCAGGAGCATAATGTAGAAAATAATCTAGGAAAAATATTGTGTCATACTTCCTCTATAATCTAATATATGTGTGGTTTAAAGAAAACAAGATTCATTGCATCCAATATTTTCCTTGCATTTCTTTTTTGAATGCAAGTAGTGTAATATTGCATATTAAATATTACAGTTATTATATATAAGCCCTTTTAGTTAATATTTTTTATGGTGATCTGTTGTAATTATTGCAGCACACTTGGTTGCTTGCGAATTAAAAGCAAGAATTATTAGCCCTTTGTAAAGAAACATGGAGTGTATACATTGGGCGAGAAAACAATCAAACTAACATTATTTACATCAAGGCCAGTTAAAATCGCAGGGTGTATTTTTTTTATAATACTCGTAAGTTGTAAGTATAACGAGTTTTTTCCTTTTTGTTGGATCTGTTATTCAATGTTTGCTAGTTGCAGTTTAAGAAAAGGTTTTCCAAAGTTTGACCCCAGAAATTAACAAGTTGTCCATAGATTTATTATGTTTATGTAGAAAAAAGTTATTTGACTGATCATATATTTATGTTGTGTTGAATATTTCTCCAACTTCATAAATGATCATTTAATAAATAAAAAATATGTTCACATTAATTTGGAATTGATTATGAAATTTTAAGTCAAAACCCTCAGTATTTATTTCCATAAATATATTTAGTTACGTAACAGGAATGTTAATTTGGTTAAAAGTAGATTGATAAAAAAATTAGTTGAGTGAGGGTAATTAAAAATTCAATCAAATGAAATAACTAGTCTAAAGAGATTAATTGAAGAGATGGTTAGCCCTAAACACCTTGTTTTGTAAAATTTGTCTTAAGAACATTTTGGAAATAATTCATTAGGTTATCTCTATGCAAATTGTTGAAAATTTGAAGTATTCTAGTAAATTCTAATCATGTTCAAAATGGTCAAAATATTGTCCAAAATATAAATTTTGAATAAAATAAGGAAGGAGAAAATAAAAGTATTACATCATTACCTTGTAGAATTGGGTCTTAACTGTTTGTTTTGACAGAATTGTCTTCAGGATTCAAAAACTACATTTTAAAAATGTTTGGACTAATTCAGGGAATAAAATATTGTTAGGACATATAAAAATAACTTTTAGGACATTTTTAAGGCCTGTTTTTTTGTATTCCATTCATTCTCATTCAGTCATTCATATTAACTTTCTTTTTCTTTAATTTTGCTTCACTCTTTTCATTATTTCTCATCCACACATTTACACTCTCCTAAATATTTATGCAATTATGACATGTGAAACACATTCACAACTAGATGGAGTAGTCAATTTATTATTATTTAGAATTGTACTGGAGGATGTAAATCGATGTAAAGAAAAATAAGATACAAACAATGCTATAAACAAGTTTACATCCTTCAAAGAGCTCATCTTGTGAAATGTTGGTCTATAAGGTATGCAACAATTATAGTATTTTCAACTTAGAAAATATACTTTTAAACTTACATGTTATATTTTTGACATAAACACATATATAAAAATTGAAACACCGTGATTTTCCACCACTCCGATCACATATCAAACCTATATTTAGATGGAGGTACAATGATGGCACGGTGGCGAGGCGAATGAGACAGGAATCTGAATTCAAAGGCGACGATTGTTTCAAGAGCTCTTGTGTTTGGTTTCATTATGATTTTTTGTGCGATGATTGTGTTTTCTTCCCCGACAACCCACTGTTGAGCTCCAATATCGTTTAAGTTGTATGTAATTCCAAAGCTTTGTGATTGATTTTCCCTTAAAGTTTTATGATTGTGTATGTTTTTGACGAAAGTGAATATGAAATCTCTTTGAGGAGTTTTCTTCCGCCGAAGTTTCAACAATGTCTAGAGTCATCATCTTGTGGCTAGAGTTGTATTTGTGGATGTGTGTGCTTGTGTGTTTGGGACTGTGTGTCGATTGAGTGTGTTTGGTTGTGACATAGTGTTTCTTAACTATGCTAGTTGTGTGGTAGTGTCGGCGACAATGGCTGGTGATGAGTTTAGGTGGGGGAAGAAGGAAAAAAAGGTGAAAAGTCCTATATTTCCCGAAACTTAAAAATATTTAATAGATTCCCTATTAATTTCCTGCAAGAGACAGACATACTAAGGTCAGACGGGGTGGTATAGAATCGGGCTTGCTCTAATGCTCAAGTAAGGTCAAAGAAGATGTAGAGAGAATTGATAGCATGAGGAGGAAGAGAAACATTAACTTACATTTTGTATGCGTTCTTCTCCTCCTAATATGGTCAGGCAACTGACATGACTAGACAAGTCCTATCATTCCTTTTCCATGATTCACTTGTACTAATTCTTTGCTAATGGGTTTATTGTTACCGAAAGATTGATTGTTGTAGAGGTTGGGCCGTTTGACCTATATTTTATCATTTCCCTATCCCTCCATAATGAAAGGATGATAAAAGGAAGGTTGAAGAGGAAAGTAGGGTTTTTGAGAGGGAAAAAAGGTTGCGGCATAAAGATTTTTTTTAAAAAATAATTTTTTAATGAAGTTGATCTAAGCATATTCAAATAAAAATGACAAGAGGCACTTTCCATGATTATTAAAAATTTACTTATAGAAGAAATTGCATTCAAATATGTCATTTATATATAAGACGTATGGATACGGTTTTATAAAAAAAAATTGGAAAAAACATCATTTATTCAAACTTTTTATACACTTTTTGTCAGCTTATGAGCTAGCTCTACCTCAGTTCTAGGCAACTGGAAGATAGAGATTTGAACAAAATAATTACATAGCTGCCAAATATCTTTAACCTCATTCTCCGTTTCAAGTTTTGGACCCCATTGATAAGATTGACCGCTACTGATGAATATGAACCTATCTTTGCATGCCATTGGATAATGCATATTTGATGCAGTGAAAAATTGGAAGAAATTCTACTTGTATAGGATAAAATGCCATGTTAATGTGATAACTTTTAGACAACTTTTTAACTATGCCCTCGCCTTCGTATCCAATTGTACCCACGCAGCAATTGCAGTTTTTTATGTCGTTGAAATGCTGCATCGATTACAAAAACTTTGAACGGGCTAAGAGGGAAAGAGAGGGGACCGTCTATCACCGTGTGTAGTGAAACCAATATGTTTCATTCTTATTTATGAATGTATCAACCAATTCATGGATCCCATCCAACCTTTCTTTCTTGTGTACCAGCAATGAAGCACATTAACTTTGTCCATAATTCTAATAGGATCATTCAATACATTAATAATATGTGTTTCCCACACAAACTTCTTACGATATTTCCAAGTTACCCAAATCAAACATAAGGATAACCTGATATACTCCTCAGAAGGTGCAAGATGGATCCATTCAACCAGCCAGTCCTCAAAACTCCAAATCGAAGAAAAGTCAAAGCCTAACCAACTGATTCACCATGCATTGCAATTTACTTCACATTCTGCAAGCAGGTGATGAACTGATTCCATTTTCGATAAACATAATGGGCATAGAGTACAAATATTAACAACCCCTATTTTGAATCTTCTTCGATGTTGGCATATCCCTGGATAGGATTCTCCAAGAAAGAAACTTGAACCTCTGAGGAAACCTAACCTTCCAAATCTTGTTCCAGGTAGCTTTGTTATATATGCCTGGATAAGCTGAAGTTTGAGGGGTACATTGTTGTGTCTTAGATTCAGTCAAAAGTCTATTTATGCATTCCAACCTTTCTATTTTTCCCCATCTAAACAAAGATTAAATTACATATATGAGCTAGTAATGTTTAGGTAAGTAAATACGAACTTATGTAGTTATGTCCAATTTGTCACTGTATTAGGCTAGTAAACATTATTTAGTTCAAAAAAGTCTTCTGAAAGATGATATTCTTTCAATCTATAAAATAATTATTGTAGGTAGTTTATAAATATGATTTTAATTTCGGTGGTGATGGTTCGTTGGTGGTGCATTTGTTGAGGGTTTATTGGAAAGTGTATCTCTAACTATTTAAATGGGTGAAGTTTCACATTTCAATGAATTTCAATAGATTTAAATGATGTTGTTTCTTAGTTGAATACTATAAAGTGTGAAACTAGGAGACACCGCCATTTAGTGTATAGACTATGTAAGAGTATCTCAAATAGAAGAGTTAATTTTGGAATCTATTATGCCAAATGACATGTTTTAATGGGAACTTCATTATGATGCAAACAAAGTAAATTAATTGACGGTCTAATTTAAATTGTCATATCCAATGGTACCATCACAGTTATAATTTCAGTATGATGTGTCAATCATTGATTGAACAAAATTTTTGTAGGGTTCATGCATATTTATGAATACCTGTTATTTTTTCTTGGGAAGAGAAGTAAGGGTCTCAATATAAGATTCTCTACATAGAAGTTCTAAGAGTATCACCTATTTTTTTTTAATACTAACCCATATTAATGAGGGGATGTTTATTAGGGTCCACAAACCTTACCAAAAGATTTGATAGAGTCTTTACAAGAGGATTGGTCAAGTAATATCTTGACTTTTTAACAAAAGGTAGACAAAGGCAAAGTTTCCATATGATCTTTTGTTCTACTAACAAAAATAACAGACATAGGTAGAAATTATAAATGATTCCAGTGTTTGCACCTCCACCCCCGTGTTAATGCTAAAACCTGGCCATATTTCCAATTTCTCTCTATGTTTTGATGGACGTATTCCTCTGTATTTGTGGTTGTTTCCAGGCTCAAAGTTCCTGGAATTTCTTTTGAATTTATGAGCCGAAAGAGTGAGTTGCACCTGTTCAGGTGATGTGCCCTTCCTTCTGCCAGTTTGAATTTTGGCTGGAAACTTGAATTGGACTAGAAAATGGGAATTCTGCAAGATTTCTCATGTGAGTAATCTGAAAAAAAACTTTTATCAACAGTAGTCATTCAATTAACTCGTATGTTAGGCACATTTAACTAAGAGCATCTCCAATGCAAGTCTCTCTTTGGAAAACATCAAAAGACATGTTGGATTGATGCTGGGAAAATTTAAAATCCACCTCCTATGCAAGAGTCAATTTAGAGGGTCAATCTGACGTGGATGACACGTGGAGTGAGGGCCTCAATTAGAACTTCTGTATTCAGACGCTCATATTGAAGCCGTCAGTTTGTCAAATTACCAAATTTAGGATTTTAACTTTTAGTTTTTTTAAGATTTCAATTTAAATCTAATACTTTGATCCCAATTTGATGTATTATTTAGATTCACAATATAAACCAATTTTATTCTTTAAATTATATAATATTGATTTAAATTATTAAAATCTATATTTTAAGATCATAATCTAAGGATCAATAATATTATACAAACATAAAAGTAAAATTTTATTTACAATAAATTTAATTAGTGCAATTTATTATTTCTTAATTTTAGTTCAGTGTATATTTAACACTTTAGTATTATTTATTTATAAACATTTTAGTATTATTTATTTATAAAAGTGACTGTTAAATTGTGAGTGAAATAAGAGTTTCCAATTATTAAATCTGAATTTTAATTAAAATAAATGAAATCGAGTATATTATATACATATTATTAAATAATTTTGATAGAAAATAATTTCTTTCATAATAAAGTGATGTTAACAGACGTTCTTGCATTGGAGTGCAAAATTTTTAAAAAAACTTATCAATCAAGTCTCTCATATCCACGTCATATTGACGCCTAATAAAGTGTTGACAAATGTCTCCAACTTTTACTCATGACCCCCCTTAGCATTAGAGATGCTCTAATTGACCCCTTCTATAGAATGTATGTCATGTCATATTAATGCCTTCATTTAACCCTTGCATTAGAGATTTTTTTGTGGGTTGAGAATCTATCAATATGATGTGACAAGTGACTTTTACATTGGACATGCTCATGATCTCCAATGAAAGAGTCAATTTTGAGGGTCTCTTTTACCCAATGGCATGTTCTAATTGGGACTTCAATATAATGTAAACAAATTAAATTAATTGACGGTCTTATTTAAAATTTCATCTTCAATGGTACAATCACAATTATAACTTCATTAATACGTGTCAATCATTGATTGAACAAAATATAATGTTAGGTCCATTCATATTTGTGAATACCTATTAACTTTTCTTGGGAAAAGAAATGATGCCATCAATATGAGCTCTCTATGTGGAAGATCTAATTGACCCCCTCCAAAAAAGTGGGTCACGTAATATTGATACATTCATTTGACCCTTGCATTGGAGATGTTTTTGTGAATTGAAGGTCTATCAATATGATGTGGCAAATGAATTTTAGCAAAACGACTCTTGCATTGGAGATGCTCTAAGCACCTTTTTAGTGTTTGGTAAACTCATAAATTGCTACCTATTTTAAGAGTAGCAGTTATTTTCAGAGGAAAAATAAAAGTTGGTCTCCCCATACTTTTAAAATAACTCAACTTTGCTGATAAGTATAACTCCACCAAACACGGCCTTATAAACTAAGCAACTTTAGTGTTTGATAAACAGCTAACAAATGTTTATTTTAGAAGTAGCAATTATACAAGGACAAAAGCAAAAACTGATTTCCTCCAACTTTTAAAATAAACCAGTTTTACTTAGGGGTGACAAATGGGCAGTCGGGTCGAATGCGGGTTGGGTAATATGGGTTGTTAAAAAATATGAGTGTGACCCAATTTATGATGGGTCAAAATGGGTTGGGTTTAAACCCGCTCAACCTGCGGGTAAAATTGTATTCAATACATGAGTGGAAAAATGGGTAAACTCGTGGGTTTCAACCCGTATATTGACCCATATGAATTTATATAACAACTCATATGGGTAAACCTGATGGTTTCAACCCATATATTGACCCATATGGGTTTATATACAAACTCATATAGGTAAACCAGCGGGTTACAACCCATATGGGTATACCCGTGGTGAACCCGCAAACCCAATCTGTAAAACCCATATTTTTCAAATGCCCATTTAACCCATTACGACATTACCCATTTTACCCATATCCACCCAGGTTTAAAAATAGATTACCCGTATGACCCACGAGTTACGGGTCTATTTTGTCATCCCTAGTTTTACTTATAAGTACAAGTCTAACAAGCACACCCATAATCTTCCCTTAAAAGACGTTGAAATTAAATATTATACTTTTTAAATTAAACACTATATATTTTAAACTTAAAAATATGCATTTTATGTTTAAAAAAATTGTATATCACAATCAACATGTTTTTTACGTATTTAATTTATTGTTAAACATTTAATACTGGCAAAATCTTGGAAAATACCGTTTTCCATAAACATATGGAAAGATGAGTCAAATTAGAATTATAGAAAGGTAAAATGTTTTAGTTGCAATATTAAACATTTATTATTATAAATGTATTAGTTATATGTTTATGACCAGATTAATGCAACCCAAAATTTTTATCCTGAAATATTCTAAGTTACAGTTTAAATCTTGATTTTTCCATAACTTAAGGAAATACCGTCTTTCAAGATAGGGGCACTTTAATATTATATATTTAAAAATGTCGTATTTTCTAAGAAATATGTCTTTTGAAAGACGATTTTTCCATAAATCATGAAAAACAAAGATTTAAACTGCAATTAGCAAAAATTAAGATAATTTTTTGGGTTACATTAATCGGTCATAAACTTATAATTACTATACGTTACTTGATAAATTTTTAATATTTCAACTAAAACTTTTTATCTTTCTATAAATTTAATTCAACTCAATCTTTTTAGAGAAAAACTCATGTGACCGTCTCACCATAGCAAATGGTGAGACCAGGGACTAAATTGTAATCAATAGGAAGGAAGCTAAAAATAGGACCTGATTGCAAAATATGAAAAATGGCTTATAATGGGTCGAAACCCGAGTTATAACCAGAATCATGCCAACCAGATATCTCTCTCCTCTTCCTAAATAACCATCAGATACTTCCTCCCAAAAATGAAGAATTTCATTCCTCTTCAAACTCATCCCAAATCTTGCTACAAAATACCGGATTCAAGCTCTGAAATCACCGATCAAACCTCTGTGATTCTCCGGTTCAAGTGCACGATCAAGATCCGAAATGAGAATCTACAAATTTTCGCAACTCCGACGTTCACTTTTTTTGCGATTGAAATTTGTGGAATTTAGCAACGGAAACATCGAAGAAAAGCATATTTTAAAGCTTCTAAGATCCACGAAGGTGAAATAATCGAGGTAATGTGAAATTCACGGTTGAAAATCTTAGTTTTATGCTTGAAATTTCAATGATATGAAATCTACGATCTAAGATCTTAGTTTTACGGTTTAAAATTTTAGTTTTAACGGCTGAAATCTACAATCTAAGGTGTTTCTGTTACAAATTATGGAAAACGAAGCAATTCAAGGCAATGAGATTGTTTTGTATGAGGGAGAAAGCAGCGGATATGTTCAATCTGAAAATTCAACAAGTTTACATCCAGGTTTGATTTTAATTTTGTATATACATTTAAACGCATGAAGTAATTGCATGAACACATGAAGTAATGTTTTTATAGTGTGAAATATTTTTTTAAGATTTGGAATTCAGTTAAATGTAGTGAAAAAAATGTAGGCATTTATAAATTTTCTGAAACGTATGAAGTAATATGATAAACAATGAATATAATGCATGAACACATGAAGTAACGTGATAATATTCTGCTGGATGATTCCACAAGGTCAGGAATTTGGTTATATGCAAATTGTTGGGAAAAAGTAGGTGTTTTAATTATTTTTTTGAAACATATGAGGTAATATGATGAACACTGGATGTAACTGTATAAACACATGAAGTAACGTGACAATATTTTGATGGACAGTTTCCCAAGGTTTGAAGTTTGGTATATGTATTTTTTGGGGAAATGAAGGTGTTTTATAATATTCGGGAAAATGTGAGGTAACATGATGAACACTGGATGTAAGGGCATAAACACATGAAGTAGCATGATAATATTCTGATGAACAATTCCCCAAGTTCTAAAATTTGACTTATGCAATTTGTTGTAATAATGTAAGTGTTTCTTAATTTTTTTAAATGAATGAATTAACATAGTAAACAAATGATGTGACTGAATGAACACATGAAGTAAAAAGAGTGAACTTTGTTAGATGATTCTTCAAAATCTATTTAGATGGTTTTTTTCTTCCATACTTTAATTTTTTAGTTGTTTTTCATTTTCTGAAATGTATGAAGTAACATTGTAAATAAGTTATAAAATTTCATTGACACGTGAATTAAATATATTGAACTTTGTTAGATGATTCTTTAATATCTAGAATTCAATTGCATACATTTTGTAAAGCATATTTTTATGTTTTAAATTATACTTAGCACAAGAAGTAATATGTTAAATGCACGATGTAACTCAATTAATAAATGATCTATTGTGCTGAATGTCTAAAATTTAATTAGTAGGATTTGTTATCAAAAT
>JAULKK010184062.1:0-16150 GCA_032355705.1 Rubia peregrina | reverse complement strand
TCCATGCTTCTATCACAAGAATAGTCAATGAAATAATATTGGTACGGTACGGTAAATACCGAATACCAACCGAAATTGTTGGTTACCGACATATCGGTATACCGACATATTTGGTTGGTATTGGTTTTTAAAATGTGTGTACCGAAATACTTGGTATGGTATATGGTATTGAGAAAAAAATATGGTATCCGTACCGATTCCACCCCTACCCCTGATCATAGGGAGTATTTCTCTTGGGGTGAATAATTTTCAGAATACACTAGTGCATGAATAACCATTAACAACTCTGTTGCAGCCTAGCCCATATTATAGTTATAGTGGGCTTTCGAGGTTTGGACTACAGCTACTACTCATCAGGTTTTTCTTTTAATTTCTTTCTTTCCTTATACTTAAAAAAATAAAAATAAAGAAATTGAAACAATATTTGGTCTCTGGCACCTGCACATTTGCTGCTACTCGTCTCCGGCTCCTGTTCCAGACTCCAGTCCGTCGTTCAATTTTTCTGCGCATTTGGTGCTAAACGCAGGCCACTCGTGCCGGTTGGTAGTTTTCATCAATTTCAGGCAATTCCTTTGTTAATTTTCTTAGTTCATGAATGATGATTGTATGATGCTTATTCGGTTATTTACTGTTATTTGGTTGTAATTAAAGGTTATCACCTCCTTGATGTAAGCCTACTTTTGACATGCAACTGCGATTTTACTAGGTAATTCGTGTATCACCGGTTGTTGAAGTGGATTATTATGATTCATGAGTATATGTGCTGGTTGCCGAGCATGTAACACATGGATTATTATTCAGTCATGATTTCTTGTTGTGGAGAACCTGTGTTTGTCATCACAGCTAATAGTGGCGCTCCAGAGCCTCTTTTGATTACTCTTTAGGGACTGATTTTATTAGAAATTTGGAATCCCTTATAACCTTACTAGTTATGACATGTAGGAAATTTTCTTTATTTCCTTGATGATTATTTCATATTTAAAAGATTTCATATTAATAATATCAGAATGAAGAGAACACACTGATTTTTCTGCCATGACTATTGTGAAAGAATAAGAATAGCATGGGAGATTTTGGTATTGTTAATCAGTTCCAAAATATGTGAAATCAAAAAGGACAATTGCTACCATATTGTAGTTAAAAAATTTTGGCTATTTTATTTTGAAAGTAGATTTAAATTAAGTTACATTTATATTATAATGTTAAATATTGATTTGTGTACTACCAAATTTTAAATCCTAGGTCCGCAACTGTCCCGCATTGGGTAGGATATGATAGACATGACATGGATCAGTGCCTTCTTACTTGGGGCAGGCTGTCTTGCGTTTGGTTATTTTATTGGAGCGCGTCATTCTGCTGCTCGCATTTTCCAGTCTTCGACACGTTCCATTGATAAGTTAACTGTCAGTGGGAAGAAAAAGAACCAGCTCAAATTAATGCCTGAGATTGAGAAGCTGGCGGAAATTCTTGAAGATTTCAAAATGGTATATATTTTGTCTATCTACTCGTTCTTCTATTTTCTGGTACATGTTGATCTTCTGCTTAGCTGAACATGTGGTGGTTTTTATTCTAATCATCTGCAGGTTTTGGTTGTTCGAAATGACTTAAAGATGGGGAAAGGGAAAATTGCAGCTCAATGCAGGTAAAGATAGTTGTCACTGGCCATTGGTTAATGTTTGCTGCACTCTTATGTGCATAAAGGAACTTTCATTATGATTGTGTGTTAGAAAATGATATTTGAAGTCACTGTTGCTGCTGGGAGTTGCATTTTTTTTCTTATTAATGTGGTTTCTAAAAACATTGATACCTTCAAATTTATAGCGTTCGTTCAAAGGGAGAGAGATGCTATGAAATTCAACTACTCTTTTGTCTTCCATGATGCAATTAGATCTTATTTGTTTTGAATATCTGAATCTTGTCCAACAATTCTTTTTTTGAACATGTAGCCATGCTACTTTGGGTCTCTATAAGAAAATCCAGAATCGAGCTCCAAAAGCATTGAACAGGTATATTTACAGAAAAAGATATTTAAGTCCTGTTTCAATTGGACAGAATCCAGATGTACTTTATAGGCTCTAAGATATGTAATCACTTGCATGCTTTTTATTTGTTCAGGTGGGAGATGTGTGGACAAGTGAAAGTAGTTGTTAAAATTGAAAGTGAAGATGAAATGTTGACTTTGCAAGTAAGTTGTCGTTGTGAAAACTGTCTTACTGGCTGTTTACCTGCCCGAAACCCTTCATGTTTTCTACAGTATCTAACTTTTCTTGGTGATTTAATAGTAGCTTGGTGATTTCCATCAATTGATGAAATTGAGCTGGCATATGTCTGAGTTCCTTAGGTCATGATGTATCTGTGTACACTACTCACGTGTCTTGTTAACTTTGAAATTTGGTTTGCTAAATGTGACAGTATGAACGAGTGACATAGGTTTGTGTCGTTATGCCACTAGTATATTACTCTATTCTAGAGAGCATGTTATTGTTAACTTCCCCTTATAGTTGAAGACAATTAGTCTGCACTTCACGTTTATGTTGTTGTCACCAGTGAAGTATCCAGGCCTTTACTGGAAACATTCAAAATATGTTAAGACATTGTTTATTAAGACTGTAAACCATTGTTTCTGCCAGCAGATTCTTTGAACTCATCATTTCAATGTCCTCTTAGATGTTAGTATAAACAACATGATGTCTCAACCAAACTAGCCAGTGTGAATACTTTTCTTCTCGTTGTTTGTATACTTTGATCAAAATAAAAGTTTTAATTTATGACAAATGTCAAGAGATCTAGTTTCTGAAAGGACAGTTGGATTTAAGTGGTTGCGTATAAGTTCCCTTTTGTTTTGCACCTATGATTTGTATCCCATCACTGCAATGATGCTTTTGGTTGGATAGGTGTTCATATGCTTATTTATTGAAAGTGATGGGATACTTCTTCTGACTTTAAATTAAATCAGAAAAATGGAACCTGCGTATCATAATCTTTTTATTTTACTACTCAATTTAATCATGGCATTAGAAACACTTTGATTACCAACTAAGATATTCTGGTGTTCTGTTTTCTAAACTGACAGGAGAAGGCAAAATCTCTGAATTTGCCAACACATGTGACAATTGATGCGGGTAGAACGCAGATTGCACCAAGTGAGTTGAAAGTCACCCGCCCCTCCTCCCTATTTTGTTTTGACATATGTTGCATGTCTCAAATGTTGGAGTAAATACCCGTAAATAAAGTTTAATTGGTGAAACTGTTGTGGAGATGCTGGGAATATTCTGTTTATGGACACAGCATTAGAATTGTGCAGTTCTTTTGGTACAAAACATGTGATTAGAAACAGGACAGCTGAACTGCAATCTTTCTTTCCTGACAAGTGATTGCTCTGAGAGTATTGAGGTAAGGTATGTTTATTAACAGAGGAGTTGAACTTATTGACTATTAGTCATCACTGCCTGGAGATATTCAGAACAATATAGACCATGCGTTTGTTTATGGTTCCACTTATTTGATTTTCTGAATGCCTGAGCTCCCTTACCTGATTGGTTCACCTAATTGTTTGTTCTTTCCTCATTGTTCAGATTCAAGAACGGTTATGTCTATTCTTGGTAGGTCATCTTTTACTATAAAAAATTCTGTTACGGTTCATGTTTTATTCTTGTTTGATGATGTTAAATTGGTGTCTGGTTCAAGGAAGCTTTGGGAATGACTTTTGTCTTGTCTCAATTGGTTGATTGGAGAGAATGTCTCCCCCATTCTCCACACATACTGTACAAAACCTTTTTAAATTAGATGTTTGAATTATGTGCAGGACCAGCTGATATGGTGGATGATGTTACTGGTGGCTTGAAACTTTTATAGTAGAAGCATTGTTTCGATGTGCACACGGAACTGCATCATCAACCTGCCGAGCCTAGGAGATTGAAAAATGATTGATTATCTACCATACCAAGCTGGGAAACATTCTTTGATCTCTCGAGATGATGACGAAAAATTATTTTACCTTCTGTTATTCTGATGATACTAATGCTCGTATTTTTATTGATTCCACCAACTTGCATCATTAGAGAACTTTTTCATATTTACCTTTTCATTTTCTTGGTAAAAAGAACTTCATTCCACCATGCTATGCAAACTCTGAAGACAGATATGCGTAAGAAACTGTTGATCTGTTCTAGACATTTGCCCTTCAAGTATTTTTCAGACAACAAATTTGATCAAGTCATCAATTTCCAGCAAATTTTCCTGGTGTTTCGTCAACCCTATGTGCTATACTGTGGAACAAAATGCAGAAGTTATGCACTCAGTTTAGAGCTTCTCCTAGATGTTTTGTGCTGTAAAGTTAGCTTTCCATTTTTCTAAAAGTGCTGGGATTAGCATTTTCTTGTCTTGCATAAACCAAATCATGCCATTTCCTGCAACTCTTGCGACATGTTGCAATAAAAAAGATTCAGTTCATAGTAACTTCAGCAGACCTTTATAAATTTAAAAAAAAATACAGTTGGCTACTTCTCATTATAATGATAAATCATGGTTACAAGTCATCACAGCTTATGCAACATTGTGCGTGTACGTAACTGAGAACCTATCAACTTTTACAATTAAGAGGTGTGAAAATACCATAACTAGAAACTTGATTTCCCTAACTATCTGCTTGATGTCTAGAGGGACGTTTGGATAGTTTTTTATGTATCGAAGTGCATTTTCGCAATCCGTTTTGATAGTTAGATTTCATATCCCTCTAGTGCTTGCCTCCTTCATTGCTCCCAGTATGGCTGTCAGTTCTGATTGTACCGGTGATAGAGTTTGGAATGAGATGGAACTGTTCCAGCCTTTTATTGCCCCGCTTTGCTCCGCACACCTTGCACCCACTCCTTTTCCCGTGGACTCGCAAAAAGCTACGTCTATGCTGATTACTAAGCTACCCTGGAAGGTGGTCGGCTACTATGCTTTTCCTCTGCATAGCAGGTTAATGTTCCCCACCTTTACAGCCTCTTGGATTGGATCTTCTTGCCTATAGGGTGTTGTGTGTTGTTCTGGGGAGTCTGTTCTTGTCTGTGCTATTCACTTGCTGACCTCCTTTGTCAAGTCTCTAATGATCGTGAGAGCGTAGTCGAATGAAAACCTTGTGAGATCGAAGGTTGCCATGTTCCTCACGCACCAGATGACCCATATTATGAATCATGCTAGTTCCTTGTCCTCCTTTTGTGGGGCCAATCTAAACCATTGGCTCAACCATTCTCTTAAGGATTTCGGTTGTCCTTTGTTGAAACTCAATCCTAGCCTGCTAAGCCACCAGACTCTCTTTGCGAACTCTCAATTAAAAATCATGTGTTCTACTGTTTCTTCCCCCCCTGAGCAGACCCGACACATTATAGATAAATTCAGCCCTCTTTTCCACAAGTTTGGGTTTGTAGGGAAGGCCCCTTGTATCATTTGACATTTTTTAAAATTTGACATTTTGTGAAATATTCCCATTCCATATATTTTTCAATAGGTGGTCTTCTCTTTCCAGGTGACCTATTGTTGAGGTTGATTGTAGCAGACTCTCTTTAACTTCTCATGCAACGTGGTAGCCCGATTTGACATTGTATTTTCTCAGAATATCCTTGTTCAGTACCCGGTAGTCATTTTCTCCAAAACTTAACAGTGGGATGTGTATTTTTACAATATCTCTAACTGGCTCTGGTGGAAACAACACCCTCAACAATGGTAATCTTCATGCCTTATTTGTGTAGATGAGATCACTGACTTTGAAGCCCAAGTTCAGCAGTGTACTTTGTTTATATCGAATTAGGTTTTCTTGATTTGGGATCCAGTTTGACTGGATGTCCACCTTGGTTCTGGTCATAATTTTCCACTTCATATGTGGTTTTATGAGCTCAATACCCCCAAAGAATTCCCCTCCATCCTTAGGAGTCTTTCGGCTTATGTTTGGTGCTTAATGGTCCTGCCGTTGACAATACTTGGCTAGTTAAGAGAATTTTGGAGAAGAAAGGCTTTTTATTCTTGAGCAGTGTCCAGCTTATTTCCCCAGCATTGCCTGGTTCATCTGTGACGTTAATCGCATGCCCAATCCCCCATCCCAATTTGAAGTGCAAATCTTTCTCCAAGCTTTCCAGTGAATTTCTCTTCCTTCGGGGTCTCCTGCCCATATAAACCTAGCTATGCATTTGTCTATTTCCTTCGCAACAGTTCTAAGAAATCATGAAGGTCCCAATAGTGTACTGGGAGAGAGCCGTAAGAACGTGTTTGCATAGAGTGATTCCCCCCCCATCACCGACATGTCACTTTTCCTCTACAATGTCGTCTTTGAGATGATCTTTGGGAGCAAGTTTTTGAACATTATGAACTTTAACTCCGCAAAATTCATATTACGTCCGAGGTACTTCCCATGTAGGATGTCGGCCTTGATATATAATGTCAATTTGATCAAGTTTTTTGTGAATCAGTCAGCATTTGGGCTTATCTAAATGATGATTTGTCGAAGTTAAGCCTTTGACCTGAGTGTGTTGTGAACAGATTTAGTGTTTACGCTAACTTCCAAACTTCAGGCTCCATGACTTCAAAAAATAGGTTACAATCGTCTGCGTACATAAAATTTGACACTCGTGGAACTCTTTTGCCGCACTGCACACATGTGCACGCACGTTGGAATGGTACTGAAGCTATCTTGATAGACAATGCTTCTTGATAGATGATAAAAAGGGAATGGGGACAAGGGACAATGGTTAAATTTTCCCAGTAGTGAAAACTCCTTGACTGTTATTGTTATTTCCTCACCTACCTTATCCCAGTAATGTTGGTAGAAACCTACCGCAATACCATCTGGACCTGGTGACTTCCATTTTTCCATCTGAAAGACCGTTGTTTTTATCTACTCTGATGTGACAGGTGTCGTGATATCCCTTTGTTGGTCGTTGCTCACTACCGGTGTGATAAGTTCTAGGACATCCGTTAGGGTTGACTGGCCAAACGCATCCCGTGACATGATTGACTCCTTAACAAACACGGTGCTCACGTGGTTCACCGATAATTCCTGATGTTTTTTGGGAGTTGTCACCCAGGCACTTACATTGTCCTTCAGATGTGTGATATGATTTCTCCCTTGTCTTTTCTGCGCCCATTTCTGGAAGAAGCTCGTTTTTGTTTTTGTCATCTCTGTACCAATCTGTTTTTGTACTTTGCTTCTGGAAATCAAGTTGCTGGGATAGTAGTTCATCCAGGTTGTCTGAGCTTTCTTTGGTCAGCTTGAAGTCACCCTGGTGCTGCAACCTCTCGATCTCGTTTCTCTTCCGATGAATAATCTTCTCAAGACTGCTAAAGTTCTCCCCGCTCTAATTTCTCAGTCTCACCATTGTTGTTGTCAGTCTTTGGTTGATTTTCAGAATCGAACTTTGCATTCGGCTTTGTCGGTTTTCATATTGAGATTCTTGTTCAAAATTAAGCCACACAGACTAGATGATCTCTTTGACCTCTGTTCTGCGTACCCAGAAGGATTCAAACTTTGGTCTGTAAATGTCACGAGCTCTTCTATCTTGATAATAAGTGTTGAGGGTTACCGACCCATGATTCGATCTCATAATTTCATGGTTATCCAGCTTGTACCTTGAGAACATTCTAAAGCATGCCTGGTTTGCAAAGCCTTTGTTCAGTCTCTCCACTATTTGATCTTCTACCCTGGGACCATTAGACCATGTAAACCAGAAGCTGTTCAAAAGTTCTATTAACTCAAGCATATTGATCATATCACTCGGGTCTGTTGTCTCCCACTCGTGAACTTGACGTCCACCTCTCTTTTCCTCATTGCCTGTTACTTGGTTATAGTCCCCGGTGATCAATAATGGTAGGTGGATACTAGCTAATGCCCATTTGAGGCTATTCCACACTGCCACCATATACTTCCTAACTGGATGCCCATACAAAAATGCTAATATCCATTATTTTCCCGTAATGGAGGTAATCTTACAAAGTACAAAATGCTGGCAGCCTTTTGTTAACTGCAATTGGATCTCCGGGGTCCATGCTACAAAAAGCCCTCATTTTGATCCAATGGAGTCCAGTACATACGAACTAGTAATATACGAATCGTCTATTCACTCACTTAATCTAGAACTATTACATTTAGTCTCTATAAGGAATAAAATATTGGGTTTATTCTGAGAAACAAGATTGTTCAGAACGCTTACTGTCAGGGTGCGTTTACCCCATGCAGTTCCAACTGAGTTGATTTATATGGCTGTCGATGATTGTTTTCAAAAAACTGTTGAAATACCACAGATATGTTCTTCAATGTCACTGATCGTAGTCATAAAGACCGGCTCATAAGTCCGGGACCTCATTATTAACATCATCCTTTGCTCTACCCCTTCTATGAAGTCAAATTCTTTATATTTCCTTATTGCTTCTTTTAGTTCCCCTTCATCCTCCTCATTGTTGCGACTCTTCTTGTAGATTTTTAGTTCCCCTAGATCTCCCTTTCTTTCCCCCCTATGTTTCCTTGCTAAGGGCATAAATTATTAGACCGTCCAACAGATAACATTAACTTGAGTTTTGGATATATGGGCAGTGTAGCTTGGTTCTTCCTGATCCCCGGCTTCTTGGACTTGTAATTTTTCTCTTTCCCTCCTCAAATTGTTCTCCAACATTCTTCTTGATGCATTGGTGGAATTTGTTGGGGTGTAACAGGCCCTTGCCCCTAGCTCGAGCCTCCACGTTGCACATACAAATCCTTTACCATGATTGACCTCTTCAAATCCTGGGAGTGTAGCACAAGTGATTGTTCAGCCTGAGAAATTATCTTATGTTGTTTTGTGACTGGGTCGATTGCCAAGATGAATGGTGTTGTTCCCACCCTTATCCTTCTTTGAGTTGCTGGTGCATCTACTTTAGATGAACTAGAAAAGTCCTCAATTGCGTGCTTCTTCACGGAAATATGAAGTGCTTTCATTTCCCCATTAGTCCTGCCATCATCTTGTACTGTAAGGATTTTGAGTATATGAATTTGTTGGTTTGGGCTGCTGGAATTACCCCCAGAGCTCATAATTATGCTCATCCTATATTGGCTCATCCCTGCTCATTCTGCCTTGCTAATTCCTAAATTATGATCAAACTATTCTTTTCCCAAACTAAGACCCATATCCTCTCTTCTTTCCCATGAATGGCCAATGCCACTTAGATCCGGCAGACCTTAATTTGTCCCCGTATTATCGCCACTATGGTGCCCTGTTCCTTCCTTTTTCCACTTCTTCTTGGCTGTCGTATACATCCCCGACATTATCTTTGCTGGTTTCATGGGTATTGGTCGTTGATTGGACGACATTTAGGATTTATCCTCCGCCATTAATTTCTATGTCGTTGCCTCTTTCGGCCAACTTATTGCCGCAGTGGATGGGCCTCACAAAATTCCCCTGTTGTGAGTCTTCAATTTATGGGTCCATCGGGATGCGATTTATGCCGCCACCCTGTAGCACCGTCTGCGTTCTCAGTCTGACAACCCTGTTTTCCAGGTCAGCCACCATGATATTTCCGCAACTCACTGGTTCCTCTTCAAAACCATTAGGTTCTTCACTTTGTATGTCATACACTTGTTCTATGTCATCCCTTCTTTTGATACCCTGAATAACCCGAAATGGTTGATAGGGTGTTGCCCCTGTCCACTTGAGGGTCTTCCTGAAGAAGAGAGCTTGAACGGGCCTCAATGGACTATTCACTTTTGTTTTCCACCGCCTGAAAACCTGGTGAGTCTGTTGTTTGTTGCATTGACAGTGGTGTCTTGGAGTTTGGCTATATTTGAGGCTGTGTTGAATCTTCATGTTGGGCTGATGGATGGTTGTTCATTTGTACGGTTATTGAGTATTGTGTGATTGGAATTTGGGCTGCATATGGTTGGTTGGGCTTTTGGGTTGGGCTCCTGGCTGAGTTGTTTGAGTTTTGTTTTCTTGCGAATTGGTGTGTGGGACTGGATAAAATATTGAGTATGCTCTAGGCATTCTAGGGATTTCTTATCACACTTGCCTTTCAGTTGAAACATATAAATTAAATAATTAAAAAAATGCAAGAGGCATTAAAATTACTCATACATTTTCTTCGTTGACTTGAATTCTCTTTTTGACCTGGCACATCAGTATCTTCATTATTCTCATCCTTTTGTCCCAGTTGCTACTGGCACCCCATCGAACATTCCCCGTTACCATAATTGTTTACCGTTTCTATGCCCCATAATTATGAGCCCCTTTAATTCTCTTTCGTTCACTCAGATTTTCATCCCCTTGCATTTTCCTTTGATGTCTTCGTTCATTACTTCCTCCAGAGACAGTCCCCTCAATGAATGCTCTTCTATACTTCCAATGCCTCCCACATCTCCCTCTACTAGCTCAGTAATTTATAGCAGTTTATCCTCTTCAGGGTCCGAGTCATTGCTAAATGAGGCATTCATTAATTTCTCTTAAATGATTCTTTCCTCCGACTGCTTTCACGAATCTCGTCTATTCTCTAATTTGACTTTTCCATTCTCTCATGGAAAGTATCTTAGACAGCATCACTCAACTGGGTAGGCACTCTATCAGTTCATCAAATTTGTGTCTCGTCTTCATTGATAGTCTCTAGCACTAATGCAGTGTCATCATTGCTTGCCGCTTCTTCTATCCATTCTTTGTTAGCTACAGTCATGATGTCATTTGACCCTAACTGTTCCACCACACATGGTACATCCAAAGTCGCGTTATTGGTGTTTGTCCTTGTTCTGTCCCCTTCCCCCGGGTCTCTCATATCAATAGTTTCAAACATTGCGTACAGACTGTTTGCCGTGAGCGGGGGATTTGGTACATGGTTTTCAAGATCTTGTGCTGTTGGTGAACCGCATAGAGCTGCCGAGGGGATAAAGCCATTCAATATTTTGAAATCAAATTATTCTCCGATGATGAAGAATTGTACTCATACGCATGATCCCCCCATAGGTCTGGGATATTCCCCAAATTCCTTAGCGTTACTTCGAGAGAAGGTGTACTAGCTTGTGGAATCAGTCACCCCAAGTCTTCAGTTTGTGCCTCAAGTTGTTCATCTTCTTTCATTTCCATTGCATGGGGTGACCCACTGCTAACGTGTCTTAAAGCTCAAAATCTTCTGATTATGAATCTCTCTAGCTCGACATCTTCCTGAAACGGTATTGAGGCAATGTTTGGCCTATCCCTCTACATCTCTTACACATTTTATGGACTCTCTCAAAGCCAATGCTTATCCAGTCCAAGTGGCCTCAACTTAGAATTAGGTGAAAACCTAAGACAAGGGGCTATTGCATTTCACTTCACACACACATATTTGCATATGTCGCATTTTCCCTAATAGTGCTCTCTCTAAAATTAACTTCCTGTGCAACTCTGACCACTGCTGCATAGTGGGCCATGATATCCGGGAGCAAGTATTCTGTTGGGAGGCCATAAATTCTTACCCACAACAGAATGTGAGTAACATAAATATGGGACAAAAGCATTCTGGAACCCACATGTTGAGTGAAAGTATCCCTACCACGATTACCATTGGTTCATTTTGGAGAACAATAAGCATGGGAGGTCGACTGTCGAAACAGACCACATAGAACTTGCCCAACTTTTCTACCACCTCTACTCATTTTCCCCACTTGAGGTCCACATGGTCTTCCATCCTTTAGGCACTAAAGTTTTATAATCCAAGAAGTATTCGACCAGCATATTTGCATAGTTACGAATACCATCACTGTATTAATCTTCATCGCCAGTTAAAATATGCCCTTTTATTGCTGGACTGGATATGTCCCGGTTGAGTTCACCGTCGAAAGGGACATCACGATGCTTCTCCAAGAACACAAAGCCATGCTTCGAGTCATGATCTTCCATAATCTTGCGCGTCATTGTTTCCAAGTGCTTTGTATTTTGACTTTTGTTTGTTGGTAGCTACGTTCAAACTTTTTCCGTACTTGGGTTGGTTGTTTGTTTGGTTGTGCTAAAAAGGTAATTTGGGACCTGGGTTTAATACAGGAAAGGTTTTTTTATGGCTTTTCCTGGTGTTGATATGGTTCTTCGTATAATAACTCAAGGTTGTTGATTCTCTTGTTTATGGAACATGTTAATGGCTGTTTTTGGGCAAGGGAAGGTTTTGTGGAATTAGGATTCTTGGAACGACAGCTGGTTTTAAGTCTTTGAGTTTAGCTTTGGTGAAGAATGTCTCTCTTGGTGAAACAAAGAGTTTGTCTATTTTGCTCTCAAATCTAGAAAGAGAATGATGCCCTAGTCACTACTCTGTGTATTTTTTACTTTAGCATACCCAAGTCATTAGGTTTGTAGACAAAAAATAGAGTTAGGGACGGTACTGGAACAACAAAGATGTACTACATGCGTGTTGAATCCAGTATCTGGAGAGGTTCAAAGTCGTGGTAACAAAGTTTATGGAGTTGAGGCTGGTTTGTTATTGTTAGGGTGTGCTTTAAATCATTAACACCACCAATTTTGAGAACAAAGGAGATGGACGATATAATTTGCAATCACTTTACAATTTCTCCTTGCATCTAAATAGTCCACTTTATTAATTCAGTGTTTTCGAAACTTAGATCACACAAACATAAAATGTTCTTATTTTCATTTTCTACATTCAGGGATGCTTTCAGGGATGCTATGTACAACACACAGTGAACAATATGAAGTAGGGAGGTTACTAGCAGAGGTGCATCAAATTTGATGTATGCAGCGCATACTCTTCATGGAATGCACCAAAGAAGCCTCTTTACAACTAGCAAGAAATCTAGATAACTATGCAAATTTTTTGAGTTAAACGATAAACTTTGACAAATCTGCAATCCAGGTTAGCCCTAACACACCAAGACATAGAGAAATGTACTTGAGATACACTCTAAACATACATCAATCAAGGATAGGAGAGAAGTACCTAGGCATGGATATAGATCTTACACATGATAAGTATAAGAGCATGTGCAGCGGTGCCTGCTCTACCCTGAGAAGACTCTCAAACTTCCACAATGAAAGTTTTTTAAATTGTCTTTTTAAATGTAAGAGTACACGTGTCATTGGAGGGCATATCCTTCTTCTTCCATGTAAAAGACACGAGACCCTCACCATGTGACATGTTGGTCCTGAAAATAAATGCATATTGACGGTGATTGGCGCATATCAATTCCGCGCGTCCATTTCTTGCCACCCCCCTTTAAAAATGTTTATTTCCTTTCATATCTCTTTTTTCAGTAAGTTCACATTTTCTTTATCCAATAAAGCCAAGTTACATAGACTTCATATTTTCAATAGATTTATTTTTGAGAAATTATCATGTAGATTTATTAACAGTTAGACTAATCATGAAAAAAAATTATTTTGATTATTTTTAAGTCAAATTATTATTCTTTAAATGTTGAAAGACAAATATCTAAAATAAAGTTTAATGTCCGGAAATAAGATCCAAAAAATCAATGTCCTTAAAAATAAAAATAAAATATATTAGAATACAATATTAATAATTCTATTATTAACTAAAAGATAGTGAATAATTTATTTATTTTAAAAGTACAATGAGTCTATTTATATTTTCTCTAATTATATTTCCTTTGCCGGAAAAGCTCTACCACTCACTAGCCGTCCCTCTTCTCTCTCGCCAAAATTTAATAACTCAGTCTAGAGCTCCAACTCTACAGTCGATTGCTACCACGTCAACCACGTGGTGGCCACGGCAGAAATCTCAGACCAAACATCAGGCCGAAAATGGAATGACGACGGGACGGATGGGATGAAACGTAAATGCTCAACAATAAGCCCTTCAACGAAGTCTGAACGACGACGAGACCGTATGCGCCCATCTTCCGGCTGGATATGGGTTTCAGCGGTCTACCTCTGCGGATATGGGATGTTCATGTGGTACAAAGGTACGCGCAACTTTTAGTGCTCCCTCGCTGGCTTTTAAGGTTACATCCTGCAACAACGAAGACACCGATGGCCGGACCTGGGACGAACATGCTTCTATTTTGTTCTTCAAAGTTATTGGTACTGCGGAAACGAATGTATTTTTGGGGTAGTTTTGTGCTTAGTGTCCTGAGGTAGTTTTGTTTGTTGTTTTTAATTTTTTTTCTTAGTTCTTTTCTTTTAGTTTTATGATTTCCTTCTTCTGTCTTCCTCTTTTATTTCGTTTAGCTTTCTATTTTTGTTTTTTTGGATACGTGGGAAATGGTGATTTAAAAATGAGCCGTGTTTTGGTTATTAGCTTTAGACAAAAAGTCTGTCAATTTCGGTTTTTCAGGCGATCTTTTATTCGGTAAAACTGTGTTGGCTTCTGATCTATTCTCGTGGATTAGGAGAAATTCGAGCCATAAGTCATTTTAGTACTGACCTTTGGCGATTCCTTAGGAGAGAACATAGTAGATTTGTAGATTCCGACTGGGTTGGATGGTTTGGGTTACTTTGATTGGTTTGATTCAGTTAAACGACCTATAGACCAATTTCTTTGGGAATTGGATGTCCAATTAGGTACGGATTAGAGATTTTCGTACGGACAAAAGTTAATTTATGTATAGTAGATTAAATTTTGTGTGGTTTCCATATCATTTGAACAAGCATGCAACTTGTAGAGAAAGAAATGTCTAGTCTATTGCTTGCTATTGTAACTATTTTGAGTTGGGATGCCAGCTTGAGTTGGTATTCCATTAGGCAGGTTTAGATCGAGTTTGCTACGGTTTCACAGTAGAAGAGGACCACTTCATCGTACAATTCACCTTTTATTTATTTTCATGTTTGCTACTCCCTTTTAAAGGGGAATATCCCGTATCAATTATCCAATCAAGCTGTAATTGTAAGCCTTCAGGCAAATGATGTAAGTCTTTAGGCAATTTGATGTAAGTCATTTTTTGGCAACATATGAGCTTAATGAAAAGGGAAGGACACCCTCCAAACTCCGTCTACGATGGTTTGACTTAATTTTTTTTTACAGACACAACAATTAATATGTAGCTCACTCTAAAGTCCAAAATTATCCTTCATAAAGCCTTCAATTTCATTGTAAATTGGTATGAATATGTTTTCGTGTACTTGATGTAACTTATTGCATCTAAATATGAATGAGAGATTGCTCAGAATAGTATCCACTTTTAATCAAAATTCACAGTTTGATACCCAAATTTTGAATTTGTCCGTTAAAGGTACCCACTTTTTTCATTTATGTTTCAAAAGGGTACCTTTCTACAAAAATGGGTACCAATTTGGATAAAGTAACTTTCCACAATGGTACCCACTTTTAACTAAAAAGTACCTTTTCGAGGCATAAGTGAAAAAAATGGGTACCTCTTCCGAACAATTAAAAAAATTGGGTACCAAACTGTGAATTTCACTTATATTTGGGTACCAATCTAAATTTTTTCTCAAATATGAATATCAATTTGTTTTGATGTGTAATGTATTATGAGTTATTATTAGCGAGACTAGTTACTAGCAATAATTCAAACTTTGATGAATGCATGACTTGATTGGTCATTCTTACTTGTCAATCTCTATAGCGAATGAACTACTCATCAATAATAATAAAATTTATATTTGTTGTGAAATGACCATTCACTCATACTTTTATACATGATTTGACAAGTTTTCGACACCCATCAATTATGACATCATAATAATGTTTATGCAATAATTCATTCAATAAGTTTTCTTTCCCCTATTTCGTGTATAAATAGGGCCTCACTTCAAGTATAAAGTTATCCTTGTCAAAATTTTCTTTTCCCTATATCATTTATTTTTTCCCTAATCAAGAAATTCAAGTTGTCTTTTTTATGGTTTTCAAAAGAATAAAAATATTTAATGTATAAATATATCTTGAAGAGTCGGTCTCTTGAAAGACGCCAAATTAGAAGAAATGAAGATAAAATTTTCGGGTTGCATTAATCGGGTTATAAACTTAATAACTACTCTACGTTGCATGATAAATTTTTAATATTGCAACTTAAACCTTATGCCTTTTTATTAATCTAATTAAACCATGTATTTCCATAAACTCATGGAAATATGTTTTTCCCCAAGACTTTGAATATCTTCTAACCCCTAATTTCTAAATTAATCAGAATGTAGGAGTCTGTTGGTCATTTTCAATCTAGTAGACGTCGGACTTTGACTGGTCTAACACTGATTTCCGC
>JAULKK010184061.1:0-26340 GCA_032355705.1 Rubia peregrina | reverse complement strand
AGTGATTGTCAATGAGGTTTGCAAATGGTCGTTGTTTGTCTTTGCAAATTACTAACTAAGAAGAAATGAATGTTGATATTTGAAACACAAGTGATAGCATTCCCCATAGGCAATGAATGTGAAGGAATGAGTGAATGAGTCTAGGATATATAAGTGGTTTGGAAGTGGAGAGTTGAGTTCCCAAATCTCTAATGTCGCTATGCAATTGTGATTGGAGTAACTAACTACTCTTGGTCACATTGGCTATAGCTTACAAAATTTCTCCATAATCCGATTTGGGAACTAATCCTAGGGATTGGGTTTGGGGCATTATATAGGTTGGTGAAGGCCAACTATCTAACCCAAAGTGTTGGTTTCCTGAAGCATTTCCATACCACGAATTCGAGTTACCCCTAAATCACGAATTAGGAGAATCATGGTATGGGAACCAAACTTGCTCCCGTTGGCCTTGGGAACCAACAACTCCTGCCTCTCTCTCACATTTGCTCATCCCAGAGAAACACTCTGAAGGGTGGTCTCAATGACATATCCTACAAAATCTCACTCATTGAGCCTCTCTTCTCCATTTTTTTTGTCAACTAAAAGCAAAACAAAGAAAAGACAAAAAAAATTAAAATTGTAGTGCAAGGATTATCGGTTCAAAATAAGAACACAATCAATACATATTCGAGAAAAAAACAAACAAACAAAATACCAACACTAACTACTCAACTAACATGCTATGCAAGTTAACAACTAGACCGTTAACTAACATCCCCAGTAGCGGTGCCAAAATTTTACCCGCCTCCTCCCGGCATCACTAATTAATGAACCACAGGAGATCCACCAATTGTACCAAGAGGAGGACTGTTACGGATCAAAGATAAAGAATTGTATTGTTTCTCCCGTTCCTACTACTATACTACCAAGATTGGTAGGCAGTGGAAAGTACTAGGGTCGTCCGCAGAGATGTTAGGAATCTAATAATTAACTATACACAACCGTGATCGAGTCATCAATCTGATCACATGTTAGGAACAATTAGTGTTGGTAAAAAACATTGGGGGTGGATTTGTACTAAATATACTAACGTGCAAATTGATCACGAGAATAAACAATATAAACAAGCACTTGGGGAATATTTGTGTAACATGATAATGCTATTTCGATCCTTGATTTCATCACATACAAGAACTATGAACCTATTCTAGTGTTTTTGACACGTAGTGCAGACGATGGTCAAAACTCTCTCATATCTGTCATATAAGGGTGCGTGTATAAAATCATCCATCAGTCTCGCCTCCGCAACTAGGAAAGTACAAAAATGACAATGGCTCATTGTGAGGGTACGATTCTCCCCCGTGCGATAAGTCCCAGGCGGAACACTATGAACGCTCTACCCCTAGGCTTACAAAGCAAAGGAAGTAGGCATCTTATCGATGGCTCTAGTATCACAAAAATAGCCCTATCTTGCTAATTTAGCTATACCTGTAACCCATCATACCAGCTCGTTGGCTTACTAGTGTATAGATCTTAATGTTAACAATGGCAACCTACGTGCACACACCACGTGGATCCGAACCCATCGTTACCCCAAGCGAATATAGGTTTCCCTCCCCAGGGGTATCAATAGTGAAAAAACATGAAAGTAGACTTTGGTGTGTGCTAACTAAGTGTGACAATCATGCAATTCACAAGAAAATTAAGACAACCAAACATAATATCATAGATCTAGGAAAATAAGGGAAACAAAAAAGAGAAAAAGTACTCTAGAGAGAGAGAACTCTTAACTTCCTTCTACCTAGAGACAAAAATAAAATTTACATTGTGCCTACTTAGTTAACCTTAGAAGTCTAAAGGATCCTATATACATAAGTAGGGAATTGGGCATTGAAAAAGGCCCAAAATAGGCCAAAAAACCAAGTACCTGCAACCGTCACGGCCTGTCTGATCAGGCATGGTCCATGCTAACCGAGTGCCCTTCGTGCTGGCATGGGCTGCTCGGTCTAGCACGGCATGTGGCCTCGTGTGGGGGCGGCTTGCTTGGCCTGGCACGATCCTTGAGCTTCGTTCTGGTGCGGCCTGTGTCGCCCGGTACAGACCGACTGGAGCTCAATTTTTATACCTCTGAGTGCACATCCCATGTCGTTTGGCGCAGGCCTTCGGATAAAAACTCATTTTTCTTTATAACATGGTACGGGCCATGTCATTTTTCATAACCATGGGCTTGTTTTTTCATTAGTGACTTGAAACGATGTAGTATGTCCGAAACAAAACTGTCCGAGCCAATACTTGCTGAGTTGGCATGGTCCGTTCTAGCCTCTAACACGGTCCATGCTTAGCACCCTTGGCACAGACCGTGCTAGGTGACCTTTGTGATGGCTTGGCCAGCCTCGTACCAGCTCTCGTGCTGGCCTTGATTAGTTCGTGCCGGCCCTGGTCGGCTCATGCTAGTCGGTCGGCTGGTTTAATCAGTTGAGGCCTTCCTCTGTCCTTAATCTCTTGAACTTCAATCCTACCTTTTCTTGGCTCAATTCCATCTACTACCATTTTTTAAGTCTGTGGCCTTCATATATACTACCATTCTTGTGAATGGTCTTCCGTAAAATGGTGTCAAAATGTCCACAAACAACCTACTAGGGATATCATAAATGAAGATCTATGTGATCGTGAATATAAAGTGTCCATTAGTTTCAATTAAGTCTACAAAACTCAAGATTTAGATAAGAAAATCAATAATGGTTGTCTAAACCCTCTGTCGTCTAAACCTAACAAAAACTACCAATCAACCAAACAAAAAATGATAATAAATGTGTCAAATGTGTTGGTTAATGCATGTATAAAGGTGCACATCATCATACCAGATAAATCAAAACCATCCAATAAAATCAAGAACAAGGGAATTAATACAATAAATATGAATATATAAAATTAGTTTAGAATGTCACAATGAAATCAACGATACCTCCAATCGCCAGATAACATTAAAACTTTATCCTAGGGGAAACTAGATTTAAGAAAATAATAAAGTTTGGAATTGTAATGCAGGAATGTATTAATTCTATGTCTATTCTGAGCTTAAATACTCAATATGTATATATAAGGTAACTAAATAATCTTAAAAAATAACCTAATGAAAACCAAAATAGAATTATAAAAAACAAAAATTAATATATGAATGGAATGGGGACTAAGACTGGGTCGCTAACCACCACACCCGCGGTGGTGCTTGTCACACCCGTGGTTTTTGTTGCACCTGTCTTCTTGGGTTTTTATCATCGTAGAAAGCACCGCTTGGTCATGGATTTCATTGATCCTTCGTGATCACCAGTTATTCTCTCCTTTGGCTTTTGGTCTCACTTATGGGGGTCAACTGTATGTTTTTCGGTCTCCATCTTCAACTCTTAAGTCTTTAATCTTCTATAAATCCTCATATTTCTTCACTTCTTCATATCAGGTAAGGATTACAAAACTACTATAATGTGTCCAAAATAATAATAAAAAGTATGCTAATAATCACTGATTATAATCTATAAAATACACACTTGTGCAAAAGGGGCCATTAACGGTGTCAATGGATGGTGTGTTTTTTTTGTAAACCAGTTTGGAACCACCGTCAATTATATGTTCTGATCCCGTAAGAAAGTGTCTACTGAAGAAAGACAAAAACATGGATACATGCAACAATCAACGTTGATTCTAATTAGGCCATAGACTTTTTAACCGCCGTTATCTGAAGATAGTGATGGCGGTTGTGGCAACCACTAATACATGACCCGTTATTTTTAAACCGGAACATCAACAAATATTAAGTTAATTTTGTACTTTCTATAAGTGATTGATTACGGCCATCGTCTGATTACAGTTCAAAGAGCGAAAATGCAATAGGCACTGAATAAAGATTTTCAATGGTCATTGTTATCATAACATTATTTATATTGATCAAATCATGTATAATTAGATAATTGTATGGAAAAAATGATGGTCTGCAGTTTTGAACACGATCATATGGTCGAATACCGAAGGTAGGGCATCCGATTCTTTGGTTGCTTGCGAAAGAAGTCCCAAACTCAGAAGTGCTTTAGAAAAATAAGGTAAATAAAACCTTTGTTCAACCCAGTGAAGGATATGGAGACAAACCTACACATAAGTTGAAGTTGAGTTAAAGAATATATTACGAGCACAACAAATAACAAAGTTTACAACATATAATCCACACACAAAATTTATTTACAAGACATGAATTCGTAAAATGTGACATCACTAATAATTGAGAATTAAAAATCTAATTGCATTTCTCATATTTTGATCCTTTCCCATGTCTTCATGCATGCCTGGTTACCTTGACAATCTTCTTAGTATCATGGGTTGTCTTGCTAAACTGTATTTTCTTCTTGACATGCGCTTTCATTTGTTTGTACATGTCCACCATGAATGAGGCATCATCTTCTTCACCTAAAGTTGTTTGTATCAAATTATAATAGCAATACGTATAAAAAACGTCAATAATGGATTTATTGAAAAAACAACCACCTTCATATGTACACCCTCTCTTAGTATTTCGTCTAGGAACCTTGTGCAACCATATCTCATCGATGAGTTGTCAGTTATTTTTCTCTAAGAACTTGTTTTTGTACAATGTAGAAGGCAATGCTTGGCTCCTAAATGCAAACGTACTATCCGACTTCAGGTATTTGGAAATGAGTGACCCGTATGGTTGTTTAATAGCCTTCTTCTTTGAATGCACAACGGATGCCAATGTGTTACACAATGGTATATTTGGGATTAATCTTCACCTTCTTAATTAAATAGTAGAACAACATAATAGTGTTAACTATGGGCTCACTAATGTGACCTCCCACTAGCACAAAACTCCTTGCAACCATCTTGTATACAATTCTCTGCTCCATTGTCAAATACCTGAGTTTATAACTCTCATTGAAGTCAGTATCAGATAGGAACCTATTAAAGTACAATTAGCCTAGTTTGGTAGGATTCAAAAGTGGAGGATCAACATTTAAGGTAAATTTAAACGATGATATATTATCAAAAGACCATATGCAACTACCAGATAATAGTTTTTGAGGCTATTATATAGGAAGCCTAGTAAATCATTGATCTTTCATAGATCAACGTTGAATATTTTTACCATTGACCATTGTAGAGAACAACCATCCCCTTAGATTAACCATGTTGTTATATAATTGACACACTTCGGCGAAATGCACTGCATTCTTAATGGTGAGGATTTCAGAACAACATTGGAATTCAAACAAGACTATTCTAGCCCCGTGCTATCGTTTAGTTTAAGTGCATAGGAATCTCGTAGCTTGGCATTATATAAAAAAAGAATTTTACCTTTGAGAAATTGCAAGAGACACGAGCCTCGCACCGTCAAAAATTGGTGTTGCCTTCTTCCTTTGCATGGTTTACTTTGTTCGCCTAGTAGTTTCACCACGGAAAATGTGTCATGGTTTTAGTAGTAAAATTGAGTTGTAGGGTTTTCTTGATCAAAAGAATGGGAATTGTTTTTTAAATTTTTTTAAAAAAGAAAGTGTGTAGTACTAGCCAGAGTTTTTTGCCCGTAATCAATTCCTAGTTTGAAGGGATCGCCGACAGGGTACTTGTAATTAGTACTTAGGTTCCAATATTGTTACATGTATCTAAATTTTTTTATCTAATTAGTTTAGGGCTTTTAATTTGTCCAATATATTTTCCGCTGACATTCCCGACCCTTAAAGAAGGTTGTCATATTTTTCCAGACAATTTTCTAACCTTCCGACACTTGAACTTGGATCTGATAAATTTTATTTTTAAAAAACTATTATAATGTTGAAGTCAAAGACATTTCTAAAATAGATATCGAATATTGAACATGGGCATTCCGATCTTAGAACACAGTGACAGAACATACATGTGGTCAGTTGACATTACTCCGAAATTAAAACCTACCTAGAAATTAATAATCCTCTTCTATTGCTGGAAGAACTGACTGCAATTAGTACAAATGGTGACACGTTATCACACCAAACTCGATGATGACTCCATCGACAAGTACACAATGTCATGTTACAACCATGTAATGTAACAATACTGAAATCCGTACAAGTAATTTTTTGAGATCTTAACAATTTAAGAAATCTTTAAAGAAAGCCTTTTTTAAGGATTTGGGAGGCAAAATGTGAGATCTTCCTCTGAAATTTTCCACCTCTTTGCCTTTTCTTATCAATATCTGAATCTCTTTCTCTCAATGGTATTTGGATATTGAAGCGCACAAACAGCTTCTTCCTTTTCCACAGAAACCCTTTGTTAAAGAATTCAACAAATTACATGAAATATACAAACTACGGTTCATAATGATTGGTGTATGATTTACAAGCTGCTGATGACGATACACCGATCTCCAAATCTCCAACCCTCTTTTCACCTCTAGTTGTTGTTCCTAGAACCACCTTCACCTTGAATTTGTTGCTATTTTCATTCACTTCGAGTAGCTTGAGATCAGGCCACTTATGATTATAGTATTCAAGGTGCAATGGTCAGCCTATGGGTACAACATCGTGCTCTTTGATCATCCTTGCTAGTGAACAAACATTATAGGGAAATTCCTTCTCGCCAGTGCCAGAGAATTTTTTTTCATGTGGTACAATATAGAGAACCTGAGATTGAATGGTTCCTTGGTTCCTTTTCCATGATGTAATTAAAGATCATAAGGCTTCCAACTGTGGGCTCGCAAACATTTCCTCCCCCCATGGAAGGACATTCATGGACACCCACCCAAAAACCAACCGGTGCTCCACACTCAACATTGAAAAGTCATATTTGACTGCATACCCAGCATGTCACCCTGTAACCTAAAATACTTATGGATCACTTGTGCGGGACAGAGTGACTAGGAGTCCTACTTTTTTGGCCAAAATAGTTGATGGAAAATCTCACAAGGGTAGTCGGGGAAGTGTAGCATAAGAAAACTAGGATCGATCTAGGGACACCCACATTGATCGTGAATATACTAACAGACACTGTAACTCCAATAACCTTGGTTACCCTATCTTTATTTGTCACAATCTTTTCCCAAATTTGGTCGGGGTGGGTTGTCTATCGTAATTAGGCTATGAAAATAATGGGGGGAAATAATCCAATATGAATCCAAAATTTAAATCAACGGCGGAAATGGGGTTTATTACCTTAGTTGCAGTGCATTTTTGGCATTGTCATTGAACATAACGCTCCTCTGCTGCTTGGTTAAAGAATTTCACTACTCGTTCTAGGATCTAAAGAGTGCTCTTGGCCTCTTAGTCTTCTATTTTTCTGCCAAGGAATCTAATTCATCATAAGTTCCTCTTCCTTGGTTCCTTCCATGGAATATTTAACCTCTTTATCTTGACCACCGAATTGAGTTGGTGACGGATTCCTTTCCCGGCTTATTCCCTTATCTTTAACAATTGTCACTGAATCTGAATTGAAAAAGATGTAATTTTCTTATTCTAAACAAAAATTGGAGCGGTGGTATGCCATGGTTTTGTTTCAAGTCTTGGAGAAAGAAATACTGTAAACAATACAGGATCATAAATAAGATGTATTGCCATAATGTTGTAATGAAAATTGACAGATATTTAGAAATTGAAACATATATCAAAAATCATTTAGGGTTATTTTTTGGGTACCAATTTCTACCTGACCTTGAAGTCATTTTCGTAACAATGGTTGACTAAACAGTTCTTTGTATCCAAACTTGTTCCGATATTAGAACTTTGGTCTACCAACGAGTTAATTGAAGGATAGAAGGCGGTTCAACCATCTTTACTAGCTTTATTTTGTTACCACCACTGGCGCCCTTCACCGGTAAAAGTATAAACCCCAATCTCCTTTCTCCAAAACCCTTGTATGCTTCCCCGCACTCAAACTCCCAAAAAATATTTGGATTCTTTCACCCACCCTCAGAGATTAATTATTTGGATTCATCAGCAAGACAATATGATGGCAAGTAGTCCTCAAGTCAAGATGCCTACATGAAAGGTTTCATATATTATTCACTCCATAAGGCAGATGAGATCCTGAAATCATCGATGTGTGTTAATAGAGTACACAACAATCAATTCTCATCCTGAAGGTATGTCATGTTAAACAACCATTTCCGTTAACATGAACAAATTGTCACATGGTCATAGCTTACCCACATGAAAAGGTTCATTGGGGTGAGATTCATTGTTAATTACTAGTGTAATGTAGAGTCATTACAAGATAACAATTTTAATCTATACATTTTGTTCCTCAATCTTACTATATGGTCTTTGTTGATTCTTTATATTTGAAAGAAATTATATTTTTCTATTTCTTTATGTCCAACATGTTCTTGCTATTTGAATTATTTTTCAATTAGAGAAATGTAAATTACATTTTCCAAGGTTTGGAGTTGTCGAATTTGGGCAAGATGGGAATAACTGGTGGACCGAATACTAGTTTGCATTTTGAGCCATGGGAGACTTGGAAAACACTACGGGTATAATGCAAGCTATGCTTTCAATTTTGTATTATTATTAGTTAATCAATATCACAATGTCTTAGTGATTTAATAATATTTACCTGGTATTATTTTTTAACAATAGGACATAAAAATTAGCAATCGGTCTTCCCATAAATCCAATAAACGAACGACTGGCAGAAGTTGAGTCAACAACTTGAAGAAATTGGAAATTGAAATCCTAACGGCTTGATTCTCTAGCAACGGATTGGAGATACAAAACATCGACATCTCAATTAGAAGTAAATATATACCATTTGTTCTTGTTCAGATGTGATTTAGTTGGCGAATTTATTCCTGATGCCATTCATTAGGTATTAGAATTATCATTAAAGATACGTCTTTAATGTTTAGTTAGAAGATGTATTCTTAAACATACTTTGATATACCCAATGAATGCTTTAATTTTAAAAAAAATATTACACCGCATCAAGCAACATCTATTATGAGATTGGAAGAACCTTTGTTTTTTGCATTTCATTAGAGAAATTAAATAAACATATTTTTTGAAAGAAAAACTCATCGAGATGAGGATGTATATATTAGGCACCCCAGACCATTGAAGAAAGAGTCAAAATGAGTACATCTTTGTGTCGTGTAAATGAAACTATGTGCAGCAAAAGGCTAAATGTGGAATAGTTATGCATGAAGAGTTTTATTACATGCCCTTTGTCTCCAAACCCTATGTCGACAAAGGATATGGCCTTAATCTTGTTTTGAGATCTATTATGGTCTTCCACTTTTTTTGCCTCCACACCTGTGTCGACAAAAAGAGGTGGACTTCCATAACATTCCCTCGCAAATCTCTTCCCTGGAAGAGATTCACTCTTATTTGGCTTGTAAGAATTAGCTACAAGACATGTTGAAAATGCAGTCTCCTCCTCCATGAATCCAAATTTTCTCCAAACTCCAAGAGAACCAATCTACTGGAATTTGAAAACTTTTAAAATCTTCCCAATGAGAAAATGCAACCTCCCTGCCAGCGCCGACTTCAACCCCTTACAAACAAAAAAAGGGAGTGCGGTAACTTTTTCTAGAAGAGATCATGTCTGACATAAAATCCATACGTGATATTTTGATATCATAATAGATTGACTTATGAAGGAAAACAATATAAGCTTAATTCCTAATATAAGGAAAAGATATCGAGTCAAAGTAAATCATTCCCTTTATTTCTTCGGGAATACCTGTATGAGCAAAGAAGGAGTTTACCCTTTTATGCTAGCAATCCTTGCCAAAGCATCACCAACACTGCTAGCTTCTCTGTAAACATGCGAAATAGACCAGTCCAATTTATGTAGTAAATCTCATATTTGACTGATCTCCTTTGTACATTGCCACGGGATGTTGTAAACTATTCTTCCTATGTGAACCAAAATATCTGAATCACACTCGATTTAAATGTTTCTAATTCCATAGTTTCTAGTTGCCTTGATCTAATATTGAAGCACTTTGTCCTCTACTTGAAAATGGTTGCTTGCTGTGATTTTTTTAGCCGCAGAAATTATCATGTTGTCATTGCAATCTCTAATGATGAAGCCAGCACCTTCACTTCCATTCTTGAGGAAAGAACCATCTGAATTTAGTTTGAAATGGTCCGGAGCTATCCAATGAATGATTTTCATCTCAGTCTTTTCCTTGGATCTACAACATGGGTATCCCTAATGTTAAGTTCCATAAACATTTGAATTTGAATCCAATCTTAATATCATTCAATTGCCATAGGGTCTTTATGAATATAATCACATCATTAAAATTGATTTGGTCAAAAAATAGTTGTTTCTAGTACACCAAATGAACCATATACATGGGCAAGGTAAGATCTTGATGAGATCATTAAACTTAGGTGCCCCCATTTTTGAATTCCAGTACTGAAATAATATATCCCATAAAGTATTCAAAAGAAATGGTAGGAATGTCAAAAATATTATCAATTCTATCCCATATCTTTTTTGTAAATGGCACCATACTTTCAGACTCTTGTTTACAGAATTAGCATATTGATGGAAGATTGAAAGTGAAATCTTCGGGAACATCCAGAAAAGGAACAAGCCTATTTAACTATCTCTAATTCAAGATGCTGATTTTTTTATTAAAAAAAAGTTTAGACCAAAGATGATTGAATGACTATTTTTTTGTCTTTTTGGTCTTATAACTTCATATCCCGATTTCAATGGAAAAAAGACCATTTTAATTAGGCTTCCAGATTATGTTATTATCATAATCCTGGAATAGTTTGTAATTATTGCCCAGATTGTATCATTAGAGAAATGATAATGGAAAATGTTTGGAAAATGTGTTGCATGAGTTAAGAACTCGGCAACTATAAGGTTTGTAGGAGGTGGATCAGTTACTGTATTCCATTTATAAACAAGGAGTCCTAAACTTGTCAAGTTGGAGTCCCAGAAAGACATTGAACCTTTTCCAATTTGAATTTGAGAATGCTTTATGGCTAACTCATCAAACTCTTTGATTCTTTCTCAAGTTATGGTTGTTTGGTGATTTGTAGGTGTTGACCACATGAACTTAGCCCATAAAGAAGCACCTTGTTGTGGTTTCCACTATAGTTTTAGAGAGAAGCTTTTAATCATGAGATGTAAATTTTTAAAACCAGGACCATTTTCATCAAAGGGAAAATATAATTTATCAAAAGATCTCCATCTTCTCCCAGAATAATTTGATGATGATTTTGTTTTCGAAAAGAATTAGGCCATTGTCTTGTGTAATTGATTGATGATATAATTTGTAGGCTTAAGAAATGTTATGATGTGCAGTGGAATGGAAGATAAAACATGTTAAATTAAAATCATTCTTCGTGCCTGTGATAAAAGTTTGTTTTTCCATTGATTTTTTTAAACTGATAGAGTTTAAGACATTTAGATAGTGTGAATTCTTATTTCTTCCTATGAAAATTGGGAATCATAAATATTTAAAGAAAAATTTCCCCTAAATCATATTGGTTTCTGATTTGATTTGGTTAAGGATTCTTGGAGAGACACTTTAGGATATAAGGTAAGATGATTTCTCGTAGTTATTTTTTTGTCCAGTTGCATTTTCATACATTCTGAAAAATCCCATGAGTTTTTTAATCCCTTGTTTTGTGTATTTTAAAAAGGTTGATGTGTCATCGGCAAAGGAAAGATGTGTAACATTAAGCACATGATTTGGGAGATTGTAACAAGGTATGTCTGCATATTGGAAGAAAAGTTTTAGGGTTTTTGAGAAGGATTCTGCCATTAGGATGAAGAGCAAAGGAGATAAGAGATCTCTGTGTTTCAAACCCCATGAAGCTGGGAAAAATCCAAAGGAGTTTCCATTGACAATGACTAAAAAATATGCCGACCTTATGTTCTTAATGATGAGATTTACAAGGAGCTTAGATTTTAAAAAAACCAGGAAAACCTGTCAAAGGTTTTCATCATGTCTAATTTTATGATCATATTATCGCCCCTGGATTTTGAATAGATGTAGCTTGCCATTTCTTGCATTAATAGGACATTTTCTGAAAGTTCCTACCTGAGGAAAAGGCAAATTGCTAAGGACTTATAATATCATTCAATAAAGGCGTGAGTCCATCTACTATTATTTTAGTGAAGATTTTATTAGAAAAATTACAAAGACTAATTGGTCTATCATATTTGAAAGATGAGCAAACATCTTTTTTGGGTAACAAAACAATCACTGTTGCAGTGATAGCTTCAGGGAGTTATGATTGACTTTAAAATTCATGAACATCACGTAGAACATCTTCTTTAATGGTGTTCCAACACTTTTGATAAAACATACCTAGAAAACCATCTGGTCCAGGGGCTGAGTCTCCATTCATATTCATTATGGTGTCAATCAATTCTTCCATAGATACAGGTTTGGTTAATTTCTGATTCATGGTATCAGTGATTGAAACTGATATGTTTTCCAGCAAACAAGTTGTGTTTATGCCTGATTGATCATTTCCATCATGTGTTAATATTTTAGAGAAATAAGCAACAGCTTCATTTCCTATCAATTTCTGATCATAAATCCATTCACCATTAATATCTTTAATACCAGGAATTCTTTGCTTTTTATGTTTGCTTTTAACTGATTGATGAAAAACCTTGTGTTTGAGTCACCTTCAGTTAACCATTTAATTGTAGATTTTTGCTTCCAGTAAGATTCTTGGTCAGCCAAGGCTTTGGAAAGATTAGCTTTTGCTTGATTAAAAGTAATTAGATTGTTCTAAATCTCTGAAAGTTGCAGATCTTCTTTATCTTTGATCAGTAAATCTTCACATTTTTTAACTTCGGTAAAAATGTTACCAAGAGTATTGGTATTCCACTGCTTCAATGCAAATTTGATGTTTTTAAATATGTGGAGAAGTTTTCTCATTCCATGAATATTAGTATATGTGTTCTAGGATTCTTTGATTACCTTCATGAGAAAAAAAAAGGTGATTAATCCAACAGTTGAGAAATTTAAAATGTTTAGGATCTGAATGTTGTGGATTTTCTGAAATGTGAATGATTAAAGGACTATAGTCAGACTGATCTCTGGCTAAAGTTTGTATATGAGAGGATTGGAAATCCTACCACCAAATGTTGTTTGAGAGTCCTCTATCTAACCTTTTTCCACACTCTCTCTTATGGCCTCATTCCAGTCCAAGTGAAAAGGGAACCAGATGTTGGATTATCATAAAGGTTGTAATAGCTTATAAATTTATTAAAAGCTAAGATATCATTATTACTTGGTACAGAAGGACCAATATACTCATCTAAGTTTGATATTACATTGAAATCTCCAATAAGGAAAAGGGGAGTGTTTCTAAAAGCTTAAGTGATTGCCACATTTTCCTTCTTTCCTTATTGGTGTGTTTTACATATATGAAGCCTATTTGACATTCTTTCTACAAAGAAGGATGTCTAAATGTACAGATTATGAATTGATCATCCACTGCCTTGATTTGAAGACTTATTTCATCTAACCAGAAGATTCAAATCTTACATTTATCATCTAAAAAGCAGTGTTAATATCCTATGGCTTTTTAGAAAAAAAATTATGTTATCATTACTGAGCATAGGCTCAATGATTACAAAAATTCCAGTTTTGAATCTTTTTTTAATGTCTTTGATTCTGATTTGAGTAGATTAATTTCCTCTTCCACTAGCATTCTAGACACACACAAAAATTCAATCATTGAAAAGATTTTAAGTTATTCAATGAAGAACGGGTTGCAACAATTTTAGGTGTAGCTATATAATCTTTTTTACTATATTTCTTTGGTTTAGCTTTTGGATCTACAGTAGTTTGATTGTCCTGATTGATATTTTGTTCCAGCTGAGTGTTAAATTTGTTAATTGATTCAATCAGACTCTGCTTTATTTCATTGAAATTGATTGAGTCTTCTTTGGAAGAAGTGGTTTGGACTGATAATGGCAGTTCAACATTAAGTCATTCTATTCTTTTAGACGATTTTTGTCCTGAAAACATCAGAGGGTAGTTTCCTGCACTAAGTTCAATAAAATCTTCCCGTGGTTTGTTAAGATTAAGGTTTTGAAGCTTTATGTTCGAATTACTGGGAGAGGAGATAATTTCATTTTTCCTGGGTAGGTTTTCATGAGTTAATCCCCCGATCAGCAGCTGGACACTCAGAAACTATATCCACATTGGATATTAGTTCTATTTGTGTACGATTTTGCATTATCAGATTAAGGAATAAAAAATTTAGTACTTTTTCCACTTGAACTAATAACAGCAGCAGAGTGTTCAAGCCCAGATAAATTTACAATGGGTACAATAACATCAGATTTTACAAAATCAGAATCCTTAGAAGAAGAGACAGTCAGAGAATTATTACCAATTCAGATACTATCAACAAAAGAGTGCTCAGGCACATCTAAGTTCACAAAGGATGTAATGGCATCAACATTACTAGCATTTAGATTAACATTACTAACATCAACATTACTGGCATCAACATTATGGGAATTTATATTAAGGGGAGAAGATAGAACCTGCCCCTCATTTCTAAAGGGGTTATTTGCTTTGATTAATATCGGCATCCCAAAATTTGTGAATAAAGCATCAACACCATTGAGATCAGCTGAGATTTTATTTTTTGATTGATCTGGGACCTTTAACCCTCAATTTTCTGAATCATTGGGTACCTGTAGGCCAAAGTTAGTTTTTCCTCTCATCACGGGAACATTAAATTTTTCAGAAACTGAAATACCAGAAGAAGAGGCCTTGCCCCCATTACCTGCAGACCATCTATGTACATCATTAGGGGCAAAGTTTTTACCTGAGTCTTGTTTTGCAAGGATATTTTATTTTCGAGGCAGACCATCTATGTACATCATTGGTCTCGAGGCATTAAGGGATGTTCTAGTTTGATCTGATTTGCAAACCAAAGAAACTTAACCAAGCTTTAAACAATTGGAGCAGTATACCGATAGACCTTTGCCAAAAACCAGAACCCCTCTATTCAATCCAAAATCTTTCTCATAGAGGCTTGGTGATAACAATCTCTACACATAACGTAGCTGCATGGAGGCGCGTTCTATTCAATGTGGTCTTGTCTACCTTGGTTGGAGTACCAATTAAACTACCAATATACATAATCGCTCATTGATCAAAAAAATTATTGTGGAAGATCGTATAATGCAATCCGGACTGGGACAATTTGTGAATCGGCGTTCGGATCAAAATGAGAAGTCCACTTCGTCATACAGATCGAATAGGCTTCGAAGTTCCATATTATGTGGAAACAGCATCTGTAGTAATCATCGGGTTTATTCAAATGGATTAGAACTTGTCTGTTGTCAAGAAAATTGATGTATGTATGGCCCTTCAAACCAGTATTCTGAAAATCCTTCCTTGGCTTTTCCATTTGAGGCCTACTCCGTGAGAACATCCCAATAAGAGTCCAGTGGAAATAAAAAGGAGGAGATTTGTGGAAGAAGATTGCCTCAGAGTCAGTTTTTTTTAAAAACGAATGATAGTGGATTTCAGAAATAAAAAAGCCATTACAATATCAAAATGTCTAAAAATCTAATATCATTTCCGATATTAATATGATGTTTGTTTACTGCCATATTCAAAACCGGAATCATACCTGATGTCGTAACTCAAACTTCCAAGGCGAATCCCGATACTGGAACAACAATTGCACAGGGCTATCATAATTGTGGTATACCGAGAGGAGCTCTGATATCTGATAACAATTCAATCACATTTTCGATTTCAAAACAAATAACGACGTTAAAAAACTAAACCACGATAAATCATTCTACCATGGCTGGGCGAACAATGACATATGATAGTCGTTATTAATTCAACCCTACCGTTCAAAGTTAGTTCTAAGGATACTGGTTCAGAACCGTCGTTCATTAGACGCTTTAACTATCATTAATGGCTTCATTCTGCATTAGTGTGGACTTTTTTCTCTGAAACCATTCATTCAAAAATGCTGGGAAAATGCCCAACAATGATTACAATGAATGAAATTGACATCCAACCTAACTAGCCTCTTACAATAACTAATATATTGCAAGGATATTCAAATAACATGTCTACCAGACTAATCGTCTATACTATTATAGATTACCGATTCAATAAAAATTGTAACATCGCCCTCGGGGATAATAATTCGCTTCACATGAAAATCATGGCCACTTGACAAATTCAAGCATATCACGTATCAGTATCACTAAGCTAGATAGGGATCTTCAGTTGTAACACCACTTGATCAAAAACACGATATATGTTGTCCAAACTGTAAACACCTTGAAAAAACATAGATCGAAAACGGAACTCTTGATTGAGAAACACAAATGAAATTACGAATACATGATCTGTAAAACTAGATTGGACAAAACAAATCCACATGAACAATTAGATTGAATTATCATTATGAACATATCAATCTAATCTATCATTTCAAAGAACAATACTAATGTATGGGGAAAATCCATACTTATTCAATAATATGAACATTAAAGAAAAATCTATTGAAAAAACTATTGTTTCCCCATCTTCCCATTCATTAGTGTGGACTTTCTAGTAGTGATTTGGTGAAATGTAATTTAGATTTTCTAATACTATTGTTTTACCATATTTATTTCTAATTCATTCAACACAAATTAGACATGAGATAATAGGAGTTTAATCCTCAAGTATATATACCTAATATACCCTATTAATATTTTAGATATATTTCACAACAAGATCAAAGATTAATGTACAGTATTATAAATTTTAATTAGGGATACAGTTCCAAAAATATAATTTAAGAAAGTCTGGGAGAGGAAGGAAGAATCTGGGTCCAAATACCACTTTTCGGTTGTGTTGCGAATAAACAATTGAGGAATTAATGATTTTGGATCAAAATAATCTAGCGGGTCAAGAATTCGAGTCTAAAAATCAGCAGATTAATTTTTTCCTCATTTTCACGCAATGCACGAGTTTTTATTTTCTTTATGAATATTTTTGTATATATATAACCACCAAATCAAAAAAAACTTCAGACCCTCACTCTCGGCCCAGTACATCCACCTATTACATACAACCATTTCCTTCCTTTCTACCGTATGCATTTCAATACAGAAATAAAAGGGAAGAGTAACTCTTTCTACAGATTCTAGCTCATTTTCCATCAAGCTTCCAATCTTCTTCCTATACTCCTCAAATCTCCATTCATATTCAATCTGCACTTGAAAAGTAATTACATGTGCCTTCACCTTTTGCTGTGAAAAGACTCTTGAATTTCTTTCCATCCACACATGATAACATGCAGCTATAACCAGCAAAAAACTTTTGCGATTTTTCTGTTTGGCCTGCTGATACAATCTCTTCTTCATCTCCCTCATGTTGGCCAAAGATTTAACTTGCAGAAGGTCTGATACCTTTTTCATGTATTCACAGTCACAAAAAACATGTTGTGCAGATTTTTTTTCATCTTCACAGAGACAACATGTTTCAGATTCTGCTCCCAATATGCCAACCTGTTGTAATCTATCTGTGGTAGCTAATTTTCCATTCAGCAACATCCATAGGAAGAATTTGTGTTTGGGCTGTATCTTTTTATGCCATATGATCACCCCATTTTCATTCACTTCTGCTCATCCTTTCAGCTTGTTATATACTTTAGCTGTAATGAGTTTCCCCTTTCTGCTCTTAAAGTCTTCCCACAATGGTCTTGTTCTTTGATAAATTCTTAGCAGCATTTTCCAAGCCCAACTCTGAGAGTCTTGAATTTCAATCCTCTAAGTTTTTCCCCTTCATGTAGTATCTTTGCAGCCATTGGATCCACAACAGGTCTTTTTTCTATCAATATCCGATATAAACTGACATAGAACAAATTGATTCCACACAGCTAGATCCCTTATGCCCATTCCACCAAAAAAAACTCCCCTCTGCTTAAAGCAACCCATGAGGCTGCTGTAAATCCTCTCTGGTTTCCTCTCTCCCCCACTAGTAGCAAGAAAATATCTTCTCAATTTTGTTGTTGATGCTTTCTGGAAGTTTCATTATACTCCCCCAGTAACCTGTTATACTCAACAGCACTGAATCAATCAATTTTAGTTTTTCAGCATGAGACAGATTCTTTGATCCCCAGCTATTGATCATTTTCTTGATTTTCTCCAACAGAATTTCACAGTCTACTTTATCCCATTTACCAGATGAGAGTGATAATCCTAGATACTTCATTGCCAGTTCACATCTTTCCACTTGCAAGTAATCAGTCAACATTACCTGATCAGCTTCTTTCATTCTAGAAAAATACAACCTGGACTTTTTTACATTGATCTGCAAACCTGGAATTCCATGGAATTCCTCCAACACATTTTTAATACCCTTTAATGACTTTTTCTTGCTCCAAAAAATAACATAAGGTCATCAGCAAACATTAAAGAATGTATTGTAGTTTTACCACATATCTGATGATAGTCAATTTGTTTCTGTACATAAGCTCTGCTCAACATCCTTGTAAAATAATCCATGCATCTTACAAATAACAATGGGGACATTGGATCCCCTTGTTTCACCCCCTTTTCCTGCCTTAAAATATTTTGTATAATGACCATTAAAAACTAAGCTGAAGGAGGAGCACCTTATACATCTTTCAATCCAACTAATCATTAGTTCAGGAAATTTAAAAAGTTGCAACCAGTTCAACAAGAAATTTCATCCCACACTATCAAATTCCTTGCTTATATCTAACTGCAGAACACAACTTGACTTTATTGTTTCATTTTTGTATCTATGCAACAACTCATGAGCTAACATCAGGTTATAAGATATGTTTCCACCTTTAATAAAAGTACTTTGATTTGTGCTTATTATTTCAGGTAGAACATGTCTTAGTCTAGCACAGAGTATTTTAGTTATCATTTTGAACACAACTAAACGATAGGCAATAAATGAAAGCATTGTTGAAGCTTTCTGGTAAATCTTCACCCTCAAAGAACCCCCAATACTTCTTTTATTACCGCCTCTCCAATGAGATTCCAATTTTCCTTGAAAAATTGGCCGGTATAGCCATCTCCACCATGACTTTTTGATGAATGAATACTCTTTAAGGCCAACTGAACTTCCTCTGGATAAACAGGTTTAATCAGTAAGGCTTGCTGTTAGACTCCAAGCACTTTCCCATACTTCACCACATCTCTATCAATTTTAGCTTTCAGGTTTTCTGTCCCCATAAAATTTTGAAAATGATGAACAAGTTGTTTTTCAATATCTTCTAATGTATTATATATCACATCCCCAACTTTCATATTCACAATACTATTCTTGTACTGATTTGATTTAATAGCTAAGTAGAACAGCTTTGTGGGTCTGCCTCCCTCATTCAACCACTCCAACTTTGATTTTTGCTGCAAAAATCTATATTCAGCCTCCTGGAATTTTTCAACCATCCTTCTTGCTTCTTGCTCTACCTGTTGTTTCAATCTTGAGGGTGGTTCGTCATTCAGTTCCATTTGTGCAACTCTCCATTTCTTCATACTAATTTTCACTTTATCTCCAATTTTACCAAATTCTCTCTAGTTTAGTATGGATAAAGGTCTCTCCAATGCTTTCAGTGTTTTTGCAAGGTCTTGCAGATTATTGATTCTTCTGCTCCTCCATATTTGCTTAATAGTATCTTTGTACACTGGTTGAAGAACTTAAATGATTTTTTCACATTACTAGCAAGATTATCATACTTGATCAGTAACGAAAAATTATCAGATATCAGTTCATTCATAACAAAACAGCTTACACTTTTCATCCTTTCCAACCATAACTCATTTACCAGACCCCTATCAATCCTGCTTTGAATTCTTTCATCTCTCATCCTTCTGTTACACCAAGTAAACAAAAATTCCAGCAGTCCTAATGTTTGTCAATTTAAGCTCTTCAACAACCTCTTGGAACTCGGCCCATTCCTTTTCATTAGCAGGTTAACCACCAATTCAATCTATACCTTCAAAAGGAGCATTAAAATCCCCAATCAACAACCATGGTTTATCTCTCATTCCCAAGCTTTTAAGAAATGACCATAGCTTTTCTATTTTCAATCCAGTGTTAAATCCATAGATTGCAGAGCAATAGTAGCTAGTTTTAGTTTGCTTCAAATTAACCTTCATGTCTATCCTTGTTTAAAATATGTATTCCCAGAAGATCATATCTCCATAGAACCCATATTCTTTCTCCATCTACTAGATCACCATTTGTTTCCAACTTTCAATTCAGTCTCAAACTCCTCCACACTTCTTTTTGCTTTTCTATTTTAATTTTCGTTTCCAGCAATAAAAGCAATCCCACTTTGTTTTGACAACAAAAGTTTCTGATCACCTTATGCTTGCTGATTTTATTCAACCCCCTGATGTTCCAGCTGGCCCACTTAATCTCCATAGGGTGGTTTTTCTTCTATCTGCTCTGTCATATCCTCCTTCATCTTCATTCCCTGCTGAATAGTATTATGTGATTTTGCAGTAATACTCCATTCAGATTTCCTATTTGCCTTTGAGTTGAAGAACTTTCCTCCCTATTCATTATCACTGTCCTAGCCTGCTTTTTGTTCTCAATCTCCTTCCTATTTTTCTAAACCTTTACAGGAACATAAACCTTCCATTTTCCCTCATCCTGAATTCCTTCTTTCTTTCTGCATTCTCCTCCAGCATGCCCCAACTGGTTACAAGTGTGACATCTCACAGGTTCCACTCATAGATAACCTATTGTTGCACTATGATCGTATGCTCATTCAGGAACATCACCTTATTAGGGATTGAATCACCAATTTTCATTTCTATTTTAATCCTGGCATATGATAATCTCTCATTTTCTAGTGTTGCTCTATTTAAACATACAGTCTTTCCTACAGGACTAACAATTTGGCTTATTAGTCTAGGTTGCCAATATGTTGTAGAAAGATTAGGCAGTTGTATCCAGACTGAAACATCACAAGGTTCAGAAAAATCAACATCAACAGACCAAGGTATAATAATCAGTGGTTTACCATCAAAAAATATGCTACCATTTTCAATAACATAATCTCTAAAGGTAATTGAAAAAAACTTCACCATGAACGTACCTTTCTCCATTTTCCAGACCTTGGTGATGTTTTCCCCCCAAATTTTGTAAAAATAATCCTTCTGCAACCTTGAACGGTGGGTTATTTCCTAATATTCTGCACACTATAGTTGACTCCCACTGTTTAGAGCATTCAGTTACTTCCTCCAATGAAATTTTAGCCATCTTGAATCCATTGATTTTAATTGGTTCATGAAATTGTACCTCATCGGCTCTGTTTCTGAATAACCCACTCCATTTCTTTTCTCCTTCAGCTTCCATCTGTTCTCCCCACGATAGTCTTTTACCCTCCATCTTCTCGCCCTTTTTCGAACATTCTCCCTTTTCAGTTTTGCTGATCATTTTTGTTGGTTTGAGTAAGCCCAGACCTTCTACATCTTCCACAGCTTTTGGCAACAATCATTCACCGACTATTTTTGGTGTTACTGATTCTGCAATTGACAGTACTGAATTCAGACCTTCACCGTTTTCATCTGCCCCCAAACCAATTCCCTCTCTTTATTTCAATTCGATCTCGTTGCTCCTCAATCAACCAAAAGTTTTCTTCGCTAATTTCATGCCTCCCGATTTGCCCATAGCGGCGTTGCTGATCAGCACACCAATTCTAAGAGACGAAGAAGATTAGAGACAAACATGTATTCATGGTGAAATCACACAAAGTGCTAGAGAGAACTCTATTTTGACCTCTTAAAAAATATATGTTGCACGAGTTTTTATTACCAAACTTGATGTTTCATTTTCACTACTTGATGTTTTCACCAAACCTTGTGATGTTTTTTCATAAGCCCTTTTTCACTAAAATCATGTGTTTCAAAATTATTTTTGATCTTTTAATGTAAATCTTGTGTTCGCATGTTAAATTTTTTACACTTTATACATGTTTACACTAGTTAGTGATATTCTATTATTTATAAATTTTAATTTATAATTTATACTTTCATTTTGACTGATTTGTTAGATTTTCAACTTGTCATTTTAGAAATTAACAGCGATGTTTCTCTTTTTAAACGATTATATTTTTATTAATGTATGTCTTAATGTTTTAATGGTGTAAATTCATTGTTTAAATGTTAATGTTGATGGTTTATTATTTTGATATCAGTATCATACTTTGATGTGACACTTGATATTTTAATATAAATATGTATTTAAGTATTTGTTTTGATGTGTAATTTAGTGCATTTATTTGATGTCTATACATTTTAATGGTTTTTAAAAATATTATTTGATGTTTAACTATTTTTATTTGATGTGTATTTTTAGATACTTCGTAATTTATTTGACGTTTAACTATTTTTATTTGATGTGAAATTTTGTTTTTTTATTTGATGCTTAACTATTTTTATTTTTTGTGATTTTAATATTTTATTTAATTTTTAACTATTTTCATTTGATGTTTTAGTATTTTAGTGATTTTTAAATATTTTTATTTGATGTGTTATTATCTAGATTTGTGTGTTTATAGACCCACCCATATTATCAAGCCCAAACCCAAATCCCATTGATTCAAATTGCTGAGGGAAAATAAAACCAAATAATTAACCAATGGCAATCCAATTTCAAACCCAACGGGAATCATAACTCCATCGCCGGATTTGAAGAATTCAAACTCCTGTCAATTCCAATTCCATTGTCGGAATTCCAACTGCTGATTAGGGAATTTAGTTGGAGCCATAATAGGAATAAGTGCATTAAACTATAACTGGAGCAATAGTTTCGATCAAGAATGCCTAGCAGAATGGTATCTTATGATCTCCAAGAACTCCATCGCCGAATTCGTGATGAGATTCTTCAAGAACGGCAACGAACTTTGGACTTCACGATGGGACCTCCTAAACGCCAGACTTCACGGTTCGACCTTTAAATGGCAGCGAATCGACATTTCGCAATGTGAAGAAGGCGAAGACGGTGATTGCATGAAGGTAAGAATGGTGGTGGTGAGTGGCAAACCACGTCGGCGCCGACACCATCGCCGACTGAGGCATCCTAGAGAAGAAGGGGACGATCCTCATCCAACTTCTTTTGTTTTGTATATTTGCATTTTTAGTCCCTAAATTTCAGAATGTATTTTGAATATGACCCCAACTTATAAATAATTATATTTCAACCTCCATATTTGAGATTGTTTTATAATTATTTACTTGTCCATGGTGAGATGGTCTGGCGGGAGACGGACTAAATAAAACCATCGTAATAATGAGTTTTGCTCTTTTACTCTCCCTCCGTCTCATATTCAAAACCTCATATATAAAAACCATTAAATTCCACTAATTAGTAGTGTAATTATTTGACGTGAATAGTAATATCAAAATATGCAAATATAAACAAGCGGGCGGGGATAAAGCTGGTGGTGGATGGCCGCTTCCGATTGGTTAACTGAGAATATAAATGATTCGGTGTGGCACGTCCAAATCATTATCAGAGCAATTCTTTCTGTTCCTTTTCGTCACGAAATAGCTTTTCAGGCCACCAAGAACAAGAATCAGGCCACCATTTCTGACCACCAAGATTTTGCTGGCTCCAAAAAGGCATGTTCTCTATCTCTACATCTGGTAAATTTTATTTGTTGGATTGCTACAACGTTGTCCTTTTTCTCGAATGCTTGTCGCTCTCTTTCTTCATATTTCAGTTTCTGGTTAGATTCATTTGTTCTTATGATTCTTTGGTTTTCCGTTAGTCATGAACTGGGAATAGTACCTTTAAGTTCAGAGATGGCTTCTGTTAGTCATGTATTAATGGTGAGATATCATTAGAAATGGGATTTTGTTAGCTTTTTGGGAACCTTGTGGTCGCAGCTAGATAGGCCCATCCAAAGGATAATTGGGCGTGTATAATACTCAATTGCGATGTGGACAACAGTAACACAATAATTTAGTTACTTTTATAAAATATTAAAATTCATTTAGGTTTTTGGAATTTTTCTGTTGATGTAACTTTCTAAAAGAAAGAGACGGTCTTCTGGGTCCCGTCAAGTTTTTAGTATAAAGTACCACTCCTTGATCCCTTACTTAATGTCTTGTTTTTTATAACTAATTAAAATAATATTACGAATGACGGAATGAGACTTTAAGTATGAAATGAAAACATATAATAATAGATGGCAGTTCCGAATCGTCGTCCTCGGTACCGCTGTGCAATAGGGTGATTGTTTTGATGTCGATTTAATATTTCAAAAGTCACTTCAACCTTTGGAACTGCCTTAAACAAAGAAAATAACAAACTGGTACATGAATATAGATTGACATTCATTTTAAACACAACACAATCGCCGTCATTCTCATCTCTTATACTCATATTTATTCCACCTACAACTAAATCTAATACTCACCTTGAAAAATAATACTCTCTTTGTCCCACTAATAACTTTTTACTTTCCATTTTGGCATGTCCCACCAATAAGATCATATTTCTAATCTTTTTAAATTTAGCCATAAATATGTAGTCATTATTCTTCCTTTCATTTACTTTATGCTGTCATCATTCATTAAAAACATGTCACATAAACTTGTATTAAATTTTGCTCAAAAACAAATTTGGAACTTTAAAGTGGGACGGAGGGAGTATATATCAAAATTGTTAGCTGGGTTTACTAATAACAAATTCAAACTGAAGAAGAAACCATACCATGATAATGTGAAGTTTAACACCACTCGTTCTTCAAATTTGAAGTCACCGCTGCATTAAAAATTAAAAAGAAAAGGAAGTAGTGTAAGATTTAGGGAAGGAGGGGGAGAAGAAGGGGAAAATAGAAGAAAGAAAAATGGTTGCACTCTAAAATAAAGTTGGAATATATTTTTAGTATTTCTTACTTTAGTGCACTCCAGACACCGATTTCAAAGTAGGTTTCTCTTCCAAAAATGTACTTTAGAAGTCGGTTCCTCTTTCCAATGTCTTTAAGTTGTACTTTTATAGCATGTTTTTGTGGTGGTGGTGGGGGGAGGGGGTGTGTTTAGGAGGAGGTTCAACCACCTTTGTCTATTTCTGTACTCTCCAGATACATGTTCCTCCTTTGAAAGTGCTCTCAGAAATGCTTTCAAATAGTAGGTTTTAGTGCATATTTTTGTATGGTACTTAGACGGTTGTTCAACCGCCATTTTGTACTTTTGTAATCTCCAGACACACGTTCCAACTTCAAAACTGCCCTCGAAAGTGTACTAAAATAAACAACAGAGCCATCATACAACACTTTCAATGGCATTTCTAGTTCAACCGTCGTTGATCATACTACATTAGATGAGAGTTATTCACCACAAGATATCTCACAAATTATCGGAGTCGTCTACCATCACCCCAACTATCGAAACACGTGTTTTGAATCCACAACATTAGATAGAAGGGGTTTTATAGAAAAAAAAATTCATAACTGCCATGTAACATAAACGTCAATAATGATTCATGCACTAATATCTTCTCTGAACTCATGTTTGTGATTAGTTATACACATGTTAAAGATAAAAATCACATTCATGCTTATTAGTTTTTAATTTTATTCAACAATGCGATATCTATTTTATGAAAATTCAAACAAGAGAAGTGACTAAAGAAGAAATTATAATATTTTTCAATTTACAATGTTGAAAACTTGAGATAAGAGATTTTAATTTTATAAAATTATTACTGTTAGATAACACATACATATACTTTTTATGAGCCACAATTATCGATTAAATATGTATACTTGTTATTTTTTATGAGATCCATAAAACTTAAGGTTCCGTGCATACTCAAGGACAATATAATAAAAATTCTATGTTTTAGGTTTGTTGTTGAAGTCATTTTAACTCATTTAAATCCATATATTTTTAAAATAACATAAAAATATTAATATATCTTACTGATTTCATTTCTTTACTATATATATAATAAATCATAAGTTGTTAAAATATATCTAACTTTTAAAGAATAAATTTTAAACCATAAATGTCTCATTGTACTATATCTATATATACCACTGGAGAAAATTCAAAGAAGCACATAATTGAGAATAACAAAAGGTTCGGATATTTTTATGCAATGATATAGCACTTTTGATAGAAATGTGTATATTTATATATCACAAAATCTTGTTTTAAATCGGTTAGTGTTAGACGAGGCATTTTATAATTAGTGGAACTGTTAGGGTAATTTGATATTTACTTTTACTTATTGAAATGACATACTTATAATTATGATAATTTTTTAAAAATGAATGTCAACATATAAAAAATATATAATTTGAATGAAATTTTATAATAATAACCTTTTTGTATTCAACATTTAACAATTTCAAATTAAATTATTATTTC
>JAULKK010183850.1:0-16151 GCA_032355705.1 Rubia peregrina | reverse complement strand
GTTTTCAAAACCAAGGGTATCATGAGGAGTGCTATGAAGAGGTTGGAGTTGTTGGTTTCCAAGGTCAAGGATCTCAAAAATGGTATCCATACTATGATTCTTACAATCCGAAGTGGAGTGGTAATCCGGATTCATGGTATGGGAATGCACCGGAAAACCAACAAAGTGAGCAATATGACTGGAGTTCATCACCTTATGCCACGCCACAACAACCCTACCCAAGGGATGAGGTGTCATTTAACCCCCGAGAAGGGAGATCAAGGTCGGAGCAAAATGTGTGGGTGAGATGTGAGCCAAAACAAAACATGATTTGTGGTTCTAGGATGAAAACCCGAAAGGGAGATCAAGGTCGGAGCACGAGGAGCTCATGCATGCCATAACCACAATGGTCACAAATTTCGAAGATCTCACCTCCACTAGATTCAAGAACTTGGAAACTCAAGTTAGCCAAATTGCATCTTTGGTGGCCGGTTGGAGGCTAGAGATTCATGCAAGTTTCCATCACAATTGGAGGTATGCTCGGAGCCGAGGGAAAATCCTTTGACCTTAATTGGCGATGTGGTGAAGGAAGTTGAAGATGAGGTCCAAGGGGATGAGAAGTTGGTTGTTGAAGACAAAGAAATTGAGCAAGGGGTAATTATCCTATATTCAACATTCTTGCCATCATTACCCCCACCTCCACCAATTGAACCAACTCCACCATTTCCGGGAGTTTTTAAGGAGATAAGAGAGGAGCCAAATAACCATCCCAAGCCTCCTAACCACCCTACTCTTTCAAAACCAACTCCACCTCAACAAGACTTTCCTCTTGAAAGTTTTGTAACCCCACCTCTATACTTTTGTATGCTTATGGTGAAGGAGTTCAAAACTTCACCATATGGATAACATTAGGGTCGTGCCGACGACCTTAAAAATACGGAGCTTCTCGGGAGGCAACCCGAGCTTTTAAGTTAGGTTAGTATTTTCTTTTCTTAAAAAAAACCTCAACCATGTCCTCAAACCCTTACCCAAAACCACAAAACACCACCACAATCTACCACCAAAAACCACCACCAAAACCACCATCTAGGAGTACTACTAGTTGTTGTTTTTTGTGGATGTTGATTGAGACTTGCATAGTTGTGGATTTGTAGTGGATGGTTCGAAGTTGCATATTGGGTGGAGTTCGGGAACATGGAGAAGAAAACATTCATTGAGGAGTGAGCATTTCTACCACCGGGGAGGACCTTCAAGGTCCTAGTTGTGAGTATTATTTCTTTCTCCCTTATTTCTTTATATTGTCCATTTGTTCACATTGAGGACAATGTGTGTTTCAAGTGTGGGGGAGAGGAACATATCTCATCGTATTGTATTGTAGTGTGCATATGCTCTACTTTGATTTGATTTGTTTGAAAAAAAAGAAAAAAAAAGAATCCCGCTAAGTTGAAAACCCGAGAGGGCAACTTAGGTAAAATTGAGAGGTCCGGATAGGTTGAAAACCCGAAAGGGAAACCTATGCAAAAATGATAGGCCAAATGGTGTGGAAAAAGGTGAGGTTGAGCATTGAAAAAGAAAAAAATGTGTGAACCTAGGATGAAAACCCGAGAAAGGCATGAAATGTTCTGTGAAGTTCGATCACATCAAGAATACCATAGGCGAGTAGAGAAATTGGTGGTCTAGTTACACATGATTGATTTCTAGGGCTAAAGTAGATATTTTCTTGTACGAGTCGTGGCCTCATGTTGATGATTCTTACAAGGATAAAATATGGAGGGCCCTTCAGTTTTCCTTCGAAATCGAGTGTGATGATATGGCAAGATTGAAGAAGAGAATAATAGGGTGCTTTGGTGAAAGATGGAGATATTTTAATGCCAAATTGGCTAGGGATTACGTGTTCGGTAAGAAGAATAATTGGAACCCATGAATTAAGCATCCATTCATCAGTGAATCGAGTTGGAAGGGTTTCATTGCAAGAAAACTAGTGGAAGAACAATAGATAAGGAATTTACATTAACATTGTTACAAGTTTATACACAATGGGTACAAGTTTATAATTATATGCATGCATTTTATTGTTGGGTAAACAAGATTATGCTTGAGTATAGTTTCATTGTCATTGTCAAATGTGTATGCTTTGTATGGTTGTTAGTGATTTAGAATCACAAAGGTCTATCATTTGCCTCAAAATGAGTAACATTAGGTGAACATGCGACGTCGCACAGTGCTAATCAGGTTGTATATCATTACAGTCGACTAGTGTGCGACTTCATTCATACACTAATTTTAAGCACTTATTTGGCCCGACAATGTATGTGACATCGCATAATAACCTGTCGACCTATGCGATATCATTATCTGCTTGTGTAGGGGAAATGTGTTACATTTTATGAAATCAATTAACATTATTGATTTGTAGTCTGAACTATTTGGTCTAATGATTTTATAGGGTCTGAGGGAAAAAAATAGTGAGCTTGCAAGAGAAAATAAGATGTATCACACAATGAGTCGTGGAGGTCACTAAATACAAGGATAATCATGAAGGAAATTTTTGAGGCTAGAGTGTTTGAAAAGGTGGAGCTTGGAATGGCGAAAGAGGAAGCGAGAACTTCAATGGAATATCCAATGCCTGATGAGATTTCCCGGTTTGAGAAATAGCTAAAAGGATACAAAGGGTGTGGGAAGAGGGAGCGTAAGTTCCACACCAAAGATGTGTAGTTGGTTTCCAAACAAATTGTAAGTTTTGCATATGGTTTAGTTGATATGATATGAATACATTTTTTCAAGTATAATTTCGGGAAAATGAGATTGATTATTGGTAATTTATAGGAGGACATAAAAAGAAAACAAGAGTCCGGAGAATTCACCGGGGTTGGAAAGAAGGACATACTAGGAGTTCCACTTAACAAGAAAGAACGTTCGGGTCGTGTCTGGGGTGTCGGCACTCTCGCTACACATAGGGACATCTTTGTCAAACCTCAACCGCCTAAGGTTGATATTGCGTCAAGTAGTCAACAAAGAGATATTGATGCTTTGATATCCAGATTGAGCCAACTGGTGGCTTATGTCTCGCAAGAATCGAATGAGAGTAAAATGCCACTTGGCTTGGAGAGAATCATTGCAAGTTCTAAAACAACATTCTAAACTCCCTCTCGCACTACTTCTCTGAAAACCTCAACACACCCCTACCACCATCTCCAACTTTTTCAACACATATTGCATTTGATTGACTAAGAATGAAGTTTGTAAACGCCACCCAATGCAACACGAAGGTATAAGTAAATATATTACACTATTCATATCGCAAAGTATTTGATACTTTGTTTTAAATTAGCGAGTCTTCTTGTGTGGGATAATTCCTTGTGCATACTACTTGCCAAACGTATTGATGAAGAGAGCCACATCTATACGAGTGCATCATCATAAGCCTATTGCGAATGATAACGTTGTGGTCAATGTCACAAAGATCCTCGTAGATTTTATGATTCTTTCAATCCTTGAACCCAAAGCAAGTACCGTGGATGAGGTGCTGGGAATGTTTGTTGAATGGCCCATTCGTTTGGCCGATAATTTGGAGACATGCCTACAAATAAGGTATAACATGATAATTTATATACTATTGCTTATGAGTTGAGACAAATTTTGCGTACACAAATTTTGTGGTTGATTTCATGTAGATCGAGACAAGGATTAATAGCTCAGCAAAATTGCCCAGTACATGTGGGTATCCACAACCAACATAGTCTCGTGTCTCTAGAATAAAGCCACGACCATTCAATCTCTCAAATCATGGTTCCCTAAAGAACATCGACAAGGTTGTGACGACACACCCTCCCTCATGTTCGTACAAAATTCATGTGGAAGAAGTGGGTATTTTTGGGTACAAGGTAAATTCAACTATCCGGAAGGAGGATTTGGAACACTTGTTCTTTTTCAATAATGTGCCCCCTCCTGTGGTGAAACTACATTTCATGTAAGTATTAATGCACCCCCCCTAACTTCATTCATCAACATACTCAATGTGTTTGGCTTCAATCTAGCAAGATTAACCATGTTTATAGGCTCTTGCATGTACAATCCATTTCAAAATTGAAAAGGGGGATATGGGTTCTATGTCCAATGAAGATCCAATATGAACATGTTGCAATGGAAGAGTTTTTAACCTACTTGAGCTCGTAATTGATGAAAAGGACAATTCAATATATATCGCACCTTATCACGAGATATGAGTCAACTCTACTTACTGCATTACTCATGTTTGGATTCTGTTAAAGATTATGGGATTGTATTGAGTTAATGATGATTTAATTTTTGTAGCAAACTTTGGATGGTGGCCATCATCATTTTTCCTTAAAACGTTGTGTTCTGGTTCGATCCATTACACCAAACACCCCCGAAAACAATTTCATTCACAATTACAAAGGTGATGACAGATCCCATAATTACCAACCACAAAGGATTCCATTGGAAGTCCCTAAAGGTTATAATTAACTTCAACATTGAATTATGAAATAAGTATTTCTATAATTACTTAATTATGTGTAAGTGAACAATTTGTCCGTTTGTATAGCATAAAAAATAAGTGGCCGCATGGGAAAGTAGTTACTATTGCATGCACTTTAGAAGAATTTGGTCTCACTCGCGAGAGAGAATTAATTTGATCTACAAAAGGTATCTATTATTCTCCCATAATATCAGTACTTTGCACAACCTATTTATCAATTACAAGATTACTCCTTGTTCTAGTATTTTTCCGAGGACAAAGTACGGTACCCCATCAAGTTTTGAGGATGTACGTGAGAGTTGGATGCTCTTTATGATGGTAAATAATTCGAAGAATTTACTTAAACCATCTACCATATAAGGAACCTGGATAAGGTTAAAAAAAAATTTGTGTGAAAGCATCATTCTCTAAACAGCCCATTGATCCTTTCCAAGGTATTTTTGACACCTTGATATAGATCTCTAGTTAGCTATGGAGTATCAATGGTGTAGTTCATTTTGTGAGAAGTTTGATACTTTGTGTATGGATGGTGTAGTTTTTATCCTTCTTGTCTGTAAGCATTATGCATGGTGTAGTAACATGCAATCTGAAAGGGCATTCGACACCGGGTCTTCATTTTTGTAAATATATAGTAAGATTTTTTTACATACAGACCGGCGTCGTACAGTATAATTTACAATTCGGTAAACTCGATTAGCAATGAGATACATCGCACCCAATTCTCAATGGGTTACCGGCAGTACACCAAATGGAGCAACATTGGTCATTCCAGGACTACCTCACTCCATGAACCACACACATTCAACAACATCGCAAACTCATCGTAGATCACAAAAATTAACTCTGGTCACACAAATATGAGCGGCGTTGGTCCATTAAAATGTCGTTGTGTTAATATGCCACATCATCTATGAACCGATGTCAACAAATGCAACGTCGGTTTGACCGACGTTGCACTATATTTAAAACGTCAGCTCTGAATTCATTCAACCAATGTCACACACTGGTTGATTAAGGGTTCGTCATACTAATATTTACCTCGGTTATTCTGCTAAAAATTTGTTATACAACCCAATGTTTTTTCATAATCATTTTTAAAGTTAAGTTTTGATCTTTTATTGTAAACCTTGTGTTTGCTTGTTAAATTTTTGACAGTTTATACATGTTGACACAAGTTAGTGATATTTTATTTTCTCAAATTTTTATTCTATAAATTATAATTGATACTTTCTTTTTGATTGGTGTGTTAGTTTTTCAGTGTGTCCTTTTAAAAATTAACAGTGATGTTTCTCTCTCTTTTTTGGAATATCATATTTTTATTTTGTGTATCCTTTGTTGGTCAACGGTGCGAATTAGTTTTGTAAAATTTTATTATTGTTGTTTTACTTTTTTCGATATCAGTGCCACATGTTGATGTGACATTTGATGTTTTAAACTTTATGTGTATTTAAGTTTTTGTTATGTGTTTTTAGTGAATTTGTTTGATATTTATCTCTTCTTAATTTGATGTGAATTATAGTTTTTTTTAAAAATTGATGTATATTTTCATATTTGATTTGATGTGAGTTATAGTTTTTTTAAAAATTTGATGCATATTTTCATATTTAATTTGATGTGTATTTTTAATGTTTTCATTTGATGTTTAATTATGTGAATTTTTAGTGTTTTATTTGTTGCTTAACTATTTACATTTAATATATTTTAGTATTTACTTGATATTTAACTATCTTTATTTAATGTGTATATTTAGAATATATTTTGATGTTTTACTATAATCTAGTGCATTAGTATTTTTATTTTATCTATAACTATTTTAATTTGATGTCTAGTTTAGTAATTTTATGTTATTGATTTTTAATTATTTGAATTTGGTGAAATTTTAGTATTTTTAAATTTGATGTTTAATTATGAGTCCGCCTTTTGAATACGGTATTTCCATAAGCCATGAAAAGACCAAGGTTTAAACTGTAAATTAGAAGAAATGAAGATAAAAAATTTGGGTTGCAAATCGGATCATAAACTTATAACTACTGCACGTTGCATAATAAATTTTTAATATTGCATCTAAAACTTTTGACCTTTTTATTATTCTAATTAAATCATGTCTTTCCAGTTTTTCCCAAGACTTTTCCTTTTATTTAATGTTAATTATTTTAATATAATATTTTAATAATTAGATTTAAGTTTTTAGACATAAGACCAAAATGGCTCATGGCCATTCAATTTTGAAGCTCGACAACCCATCACCGCCTGGGTTACGGATTAAACCATGCATAACGGTTCCTCTATTCATCCTCACTCATTAAATTAATCGAGCTTTACAGATCCACTAAGCTTTCTCAGTTAGTAGTACAAGTCGTCGAGAAGTCCATGAAAAACCTCGAAGACACGAAGGCGAAGCTCCAAGGCGATGGCGATGGCGGATCCTGGAAGGAAGGAGCAGAAATTATGTGTAATTGGAAATTGATCCTTATATTTCAGCCATCTTTTTAGAAGTTACCCCGAGTCCTAAATAATTACAGTTTAACCTCAAAATTACTAAACTCCTATTTTCCGTGTTCATTATTTGCAATTAGTCCTTAGTCTCACCATGAGATGGTTTCACAGGAATCGGACTCTAGCTACATTCTTATCAATTACTATCTAAAAGCGTACTAAATTTGTTTGCACAGTGGTTTCAGTACGGTGGCCCGTTTCAATGCCTTTAATCTCAGATCCTCCTGCCTGCTTCATCCGCTTTGCTTTTCTTTCAATTCTAGTTTTCTAACAGCTTGCTGCAGGTTTACAACAATTCGTCGGTGCCTTATCATTTTCTTCTTTTCATATTACCCTGCCTCCATACCCCTTCCCACCGACCTTGAACGTAGACCCACCTACTACATCGGTCACTCACGGTCTCCTATTTTCTATATGAGCTTTCTACCTTTGATCCTTCCCCCTATTCCCACCTCTCTGCATCATCACTGAATTTCTATTTTATTTAACGTACTCCCTTATCGTTTGCACAAATTTTGTCCATTGTCTGTTGTTTATACCCGCCTTGTGTTAATTGAGATTGTTTTGTTATATTATACTTCTATTTGGGGGGTTTTATGTGCAGGTTTATAAGCTTGAACAACCGGGAAGCCATCAAGACTATAGGACTCGATGACGCCGCCCAACGATTAGGTGCCACTGTGAATTTGAAACTATTTTTCTTGGTTATATTCGAATTGGGCTCTTGATTTTACATGGTCTTTAATATGTCTGGGGTTTTCGTTATTGGGTGCTATTCTAGGTATCGAGACTCGAGAGGTGGCGAGTTTACGATATTGTGAATAATTAAACAATATTGAGCTGAGTTTTCCCGTGAGAAATGTTTTTATGTGGAGGTTTATTGTATATGGGGGTGTGGGCCAAATCAGATGATACCATGTGTTCAATAAATTAGTTATTTTAAAAATAATTTAAAACGTTAATGAATACTAAGTAGTGGGTGATTTACTGTACACGTGAAAAAAATCTGATTTGGCTCACCCCTCACATAAAATAAATCCCCACATAAAATTTTCTACTTCCACGTTTATTTTCCTCGATTTGCCCCATTTGTATAGAGCAATTTCTTGTTTTTACTCCTCCTCCTTATGCTTACAGGATTTAGGGTAATTATTTATTTTTCTGATATGCTATTTTTAATTTTAGAGTTTCATGTTGGCTGATTTCCTAAGCTTGCCACATTTTTTATGTTTTCTGGCGCAAATCAAAATTGGGTGTTGCTGTTTTCAATTCATTGTGAAACGAAACCACTTCCCGCAACCAAGTGAAATTTTGTGTGTTTTGATTTGTTTTTTTTTTGTTCTTTTCCAATTTCATTGCTAGAACACAAGATATTTGATAATTTGTCTCACTTATTTTATAGAGAGTTTCCTCATTTCAATTTCTAGGTAGTTTCCGGAAAGAGCGGTGCCGGCTCAGGGAGATGCAAAGGTTGTGTTTTTGTTATAGGCATACATTTTGGACGTTCTTAGTTAGTATGTTTGATAGGATACTTGCCACACAATTCACCTTATTTGCATTTGAAAATTGTCAAAACATTTAGTTTAAAATAGCCTTATGACTTATCTTGTATGTGTTTCTCGACAGATTCAAGTCTTGGTAGTTGCCTCTTGCAACTGCATTATGTTTTGGCAGTACCGTGCTCCTCTTAATCTACCAAATACAGGTTTTTTAAGAAATAGTTTCCTTAGCTTATACATATTCCGATGATCTTTGTAGGATTCTAATTTCTGAAATGAATATATATTTTTTGCATCAGGTTTTTTTTTGGAAAATGGCAAGAATAATGTTAGTCTCAAAGTGCTTACTCTGTTATTTGGTTTGTCAGGTTGTTTTTCTAGGAACCTTGGGGTTTCTATCACAAGCATTTGTGAGATTTTATGTGTATAGATTGAGATAGAATTATACTCCTGGAAACTGACAATTCACCTTGCTTGTGAGTAGATTTGATCATATGTCACTGGAGACTATGGGGTTAGCAAACCTTGCGCCTCTTGCGTTTGTTCTTTGGTAAGATGATCAGTTTGAATTATCTGTCAAGATCAACTCACCGTGAGTTTCACTAAATATATTTGTATTAATGATTTAGCTGGTTGAATGTTTTTTTAACTTTATGTGCACAATTTTTGAATGTTAAGCTAATTTTTTTAAAAAAAATTATCAATTACTTCTTTTCTTTTGCAAGTATTCATGAAAGATGCAATTCATGTTAACTGTGTTACTTTATGCTTATCGGCACATTGTCTTTCATGCTCTATTTAGGATCTGTGTTGCAGCATGTGAAATTGTACTGGTATATTTTTCTTGTCAAACTCTATTCGTTATCTAGGAGTAAATGTTTGCTGAACAAATGAGAATTCTAAGTTATAGGTACTTAGATTCATATTTTTTTGTATATCATAAGTGGAAATAGATGGTTAAATAGTATTTGTAACTTCATCATACTGTTATGAACAATTGTAACCAACACTGAGAGATGTTCTAAGCTGTAGGAGCATATGCTTTCACGGGGGATGTAGATGAACACTATATTATACACTAATTAGCTGCTTGTGTTATAAAAGAAGTCTGGATGAAGCTCTGGTTTTATTTTTTGAGATGAAAGGTGTTGGTCTAAAATCAGATGTTGTTATATACTTATTCTCATTCATGAAATGTGCAGCCAAGGTCTAGAGCTGAGAAATTTTGATGTGTACAAGGAAATAATGTGCTTGAATGAAATTATGGCAAATATTTTCACTCATCTATCTATTCTATCAGCCGCGTCTCACAAGGGGAGAATTATGGAAGCAATGATGTATTTTGATAGCCTCATAGAAGACTAAATACTTTACACTCATGGCCATGGATATCAACTTTTTTTTATCCATTTGTTTATAAGTTTGAATCTCTTATGCACATTTTACATTTCTTCAGGGTAAGCTACAAGTGGATAGTCAGATTCCTTGCCCTTGGATGTTATTCACCTTTTCTTACTCCTAATTTCTTACGAGGTTCGGGTGTTTAATATTATGGATTTGTCCCGATATTTTTTGATATTTTTGTTATTTTTCCAAATTTCACATTTATATACTCTAGTTACTTTTTTATTCGATGAGTGTTTTCCTTAGCCTGTTTAGTAGCGGCCATAATGAACTGTTGAATTTCTTCGAATGGTGTATTGATAAATTTAAGCAGTTTGCTATTACTATATCTACTTAATCAAGTACGCATAGGCATTGTTTCTGGTGATCAGCTAGAAGAAAATCAAAGCTTCAAATTGGCTGAGAAACTGATCAATGAGCTGGAGAATGAAATTCTAGTGCAACGGGTGGAGTAGAAAATCTGCTTGATGAAATTGAAAAGCTGCAATTAGGGTTTATCTGATGAATTTATCGGATGTTCAAGTCGCTTAAATTTAGTTCATGTAATATCTTTATTGATAAGGGTGGATATGAGCATGTCTTTACCAGTAGTACTACATAAAAAATTATGGATTCGGGTGATACAACACAAAGCGTAGTATATTGTACCTAGTATAAATAATGCATATATCTTTGGATTATGCTTTAAAAATATCCCAGTTACTCATTAATTATTTAATTGTAAAACTCTTTAATTTTCATTTATATCAATTATACATTGAGTTGAATGGATTTTGAATCAATTACGAAGATCAAAATCAGTTGAAATACTTGGTTTTCGAGTTAAATCGATTTTAAATTGATTACGTGTAGGCTTATATAGTAGATTTATTGAGTTGAATATGGTTTAAGTTGTTTACGAGTTTGGGTTAATCTTAGGTTCAGGTTTAGATCGGGTTTGGATCTATATTATCGAGTAAGATTTGGGTTTCAAGATGAATTCATTCATGTCGTGTTTGGGTTCGAATCAATATTTCTTGGGTTGGAATTGGATTTTGAGTTGAATTCAATCATGTCGAGTTTGGGTTTATGTGGGTTCAGGCCAGGTTCTCAATTTGGGTCATAAATTAACAATTCTAATTCCCACTTAGGTATATGTTACGTTGTAAACTAACCGACCAGGATATGATCAGTGGATTTTCCCTGTTTTGCACATATGAAAGCTAATATATTTAGGGGCTATTTAATTCAAACAGGGAAATGGGAAGGAATTTGGAAAGAGAAAGGAAAGGAAAGGAATTACCCTGATTTTTAAAAAATCTAGTTATGGAATGGGAATCAAATTCTCTCTCATTCCCTTTGTTACCGGAAACAAATATTAATTTCTAGTATTATTTATAAAATTATATATATATATATAAGTATAAATGATTTCCATGATCAAATCTCCTAAAAAATTATGGAGTGGTGTGGCTGGACGGAGGAGATTGGGAGAGGTGAAGGGGTGGTGGGGCAGCGGCAGAGAAGGGGTGGTGTTGGGTGGAGGAGATCAGGATGGGCACTGGGGTAGTGGGGTAGTGGGGGAGTGGATAAGGTTGCATACGATGGCAGGGGAGATCAGGAGGGGTGGTGGGGTAGCGGTGAAGGAGGGGTGGGGAGTTTCATCTCCTTCCTTCTACTTACGTCACCACGAACGCGAGCACATTTCTGGATTTCAAGCAGAACCACGACGTTCATCAATAGTAGAGGATAGATATTCATTTGGAGTACGAATTGCACCAGTTCAGATGCTGTTCATATCTCCGACGAAGGAAATCAAGGCTTTTGTCGAATAAACAGGAATTGATTTTTTGATTTTTTTTTTTGAAAATTTGATCATTCCTATTCTGATTATAAAGGTTTTTTTCTTTTCCCATGGGTTTTCTGCAGATCTGGTAAGATTGTAATGGGCTTCAGTCAGTAATATTTCTTTTCTTGAAGTTTCTGGCGGAGGCAGCGGCGGTGGAGATTTCCAGCAGCGGAGGTGGTTTCTCGCTGGCAGAGGAGCAACAGTGAAGGAGAAGAATACCAAGTACAATTTTTTTTCTTAGTCAAGGGCATTTCCATCATTTCATTTCATATTATTGCCGGAATCTTCTGAGTCAATGTCGGAATTAGGGAGTTTGGTTATGTCGGCACAATTCTTTTGAAAGTTAGGGTTAGATTGACACGTACAATAATTAGTTAGGGTTAAATTGAAACTTTCTGAGATTTCATGGTTAAATTGGCACTTTCACCCTAAAGTTAGGGTTATAAATGTACTTATCCCTAGATTCATTTGGGTCAATATATGGATTGAAACCCGAGGACATATGGGTTGCTATATAAATCCACATGTGTCAATATATGGGTTAAAATCAGGGGATTTTACCCACATGAGTTGGTATATAAAACCATATAAGTTCATATATGGGTTGAAACTCGCAGGTTTACCATTTTCAACTCGTAAAATTATAATATTATTTCTTTTGCGTATAAAATTAAGGGATATATACTAATATAATCCTACCTACTTGACTAAATATCAATATAATCCCCAGATAATTTTTAGTGCTGAAATAACTCTAACTGGCTTATCTAAATGCCAATATGACCCTAAGACACCATTTCTGGAGTTAACCGGTGTTGACAAGCATAAATTGACTAAAATGCCCTTTGGCCTAAAGCCTAAAAGTGTTAGGAAAATTTTTCCCTCATGCCACCACCCCCACCAGGTTGCCGCTGCCACCATTTCCCCTTCGGCCAACTCTGCCATCACCTCAGGCCTACCGCCACCATCTCCCACTTCGGCCAACCTCGCCCCTATGAAATTAATCCCTCCGCCACCCTCACCCCCAGCTTCTCCGCTACCACCACCTCCCTCCGACTGTGAAACCAATCCCGTGAAACCCTAAACCCTTGCCCCACCGCTCTTCACCCTCACCCACCACTCGTCACCACCAACCCCAGCCCTAACCTCACCACTACTCACTCTTACCCTCACCCTCACCACCCTGTGAAACCCCGACCCTATTCCCACAAATGCTCACCTCGCTACCCTTGTAAAACCCCAACCCTAGCCCCGCATGCTCACCTTACCACGGCCGACGGAGCGATTGAACAGCTGATGCAACGTGATTGAACGACCAACGATGCAACGCAATTGAATGGCCAGTGAACGAACGAATGACGATGAACAAGTGAACGGGAGAAATGGAGAAAATGGCAGAAGAAATGGCATTGACTGGGAGAAGTAATGGCGGAAGAAAAGAGGAGAAGTCGGCATCAAGAAAAAAAGAGGAGAAGTCAGTGACAAAAACAAAGAGGAGAAATGGTTGGAGAAAATTAGGGTTAAAGAATGAATTCAAAGTCAATTGACAATATTTTAAATTTTTCAAAGAGGTAAAATAGTAATTTCACAAAATTTCAACTTATGTCAACTAAGAAGGATTATAAAAGTAATTTCTTCTAAAATTAATTTTTCTTAAATTTATATAAGTTAAAGTATAATATTACTACTTATTTTATTACTATTTATATTATATAATTATAGAATAATAGTATTTATATAAAAATTAACATTTATTACTCCCTCTGTCCCATAATTATTGGTCCATTTACTTTTTCACGATTTTCAATGATCACGTTTGACCGTCAGTATCTGTAGCTACATATAACATTTTTGCATAAAAAATTTAATATTTAGAAAATAGATGTTAAGACGAATCTATTAATATCTCACATGATATTTTTATTATATATATTAATTTTATATTTAGGGTCAAAGTTTACTAAATTTGACTTTGAAAAAGTAAATAGGCCAATAATCTTAGGGCAGGGGGAGTATAAAATAATACAACTATTATTCACACTGTAAAGTATAAAAAATTGATATTTTATTTAAAAAGTTAATGTGAAAATTATAGTTTTATTGAAATCATAATCATAATTTTTTAATAATAAATATAAATATAATCTTGTGTTGTAGGTGAAAGTTTTATGAAGAAGGAAAACTACAAAGAGGTGGAGAATTAAAATGGATGATAATGGAAGTTGGGGAATCCCAAGCTCAGGGATAAGACTAGGAAATCACATTACATCTAGTTGGGAGAATTGTAAAACTAAAAAGATAGTCTCAGGAAAGAAGTACAATGTATTTTTGCATTAAATGTCATTTTTTATATAAAATATAATCATTGTATTTTAAAAGTTAAAACAAGTAATAATATGCATTTGAATGTAAAAATATAAAAATAAAATATAAAACATATATTTTTAAATTTCTAAATTTATTATGTAATTTGACAAATGCATTGTATAAGGTAAAAATACGTGGACTATCCATAAGCTTATGGACAGACCGCGTGCCAGACGCCCCGCTTAAATAAAAATAGGGAAAGAGAAAGATAAAAAAATCAAACATTAACAAAGGGAATCAAGATCTCAGATTCCTTTTTCCTTTCCCTTTCCCTTTCCTAATTCACCCCAATCAAACATTCCCCTAAGAGTAAAGTGCATTCCACCCCCAAACTTTTTGTTCAGTGCAAATATACTTCTCAATTTTTCAAAAGTGCACATATACCCCCCATTTTTTTTAAAGTGCACATATACCCCTATAACTGAAGATCGACGTTGCAAAACTGAAGGGTGGATGAAAAAATCGCATATCATGATGATTAAGGGATAAATTCATTTATAACCCTAACTTTAGGCTGAAAGTATCAATATAACCCTGCAATCTCAGAATGTGCCAATATAACCCTAACTAATTATTGCATGTGTCAATCTAACCCTAACTTTTTAAAAATTAGTGCCGACATACCCAAAATCCCTATTTCCGGAATTGACCATATCAATTCCGGCAATGATGAAATGAAAAATGACTAAAATACCCTTATTTTAATATTAAAAAAAAGAAAATGACTCTCATTTACCCTTCTTCTTCTTCAAGCCCCCAACCACTACCGTGTCACCACCGAACCACCACCACAACTACCACCTCCTTTATTAACTCGCTTGTAGAATTAATCGTGTAACTTCCCATCACGATTACAAAGCAATTTATACTTCAAAATTGAAACACTCCATAAATCACTTCATCCATGTTAAACCCAAAAGATTTATGAATTTCCTCTTCAATTTGAAACTCAATTTTAATGGCGGCCAACTTGACAAAATCATCTTCAATCATGTAAACCAAATGAATGTCGTCACCTTTCTCTTGTTTTCATTACCTTCTTTCATTACCCTCTGATTCAATATCCTAGCTCCGTGCGATCAATTGAAACTGGAGCCAGCGCACAAGGTGGTCACCATCTTCGGGCACCATAAACACCACACGCCGGCCACTCATCCACACCGCCCACTTTTCTTCTTCTTGCAAAAAAATCATCGTCACCCCATCGCCACCCCATCGCCACCCCAGAAACCCCATCTCCACCACCCAAAAATATTTCACCACCACCCCAGAAACCCATTGCCCCTCCTCTACCCCGCTCTCTTGTGTGCCACCGCGCCACCTCACCACCTCGGTTGCCCCTGCGCCACCACCTCATCCTATCGATGCTACTCACCTGGCCCACCCCTGCTGAAGCTCGACGCCACCTCACCCAAATTGGCTACTCCTCAGCGCAAACACCACCCTCCCCAGCATTTGATTGACAACACAGATAACCCCTCCCCGGCGCAATCAAAACCATCCTCCGTTCTAGCATCAGTGAGTTTTCAAAATTTTGAAAATAGGTTTGACAAAAAGCGCTCCTCTGTTCTCTGCAAATAGGAGAAATCCCATATGACAAATGCATGAAAACAACAAAAATCCTGGAGAAATTAGGGAAAAGGAGAAATATATTTTTCTTTTAAAAAATAAAAGGGTAAAATGGTATTTTCACCTTATTCCGATAGTAAATCGGTTGACCAAACGGTCATGGTCAAGAGTTATATTTTCACTTTCTGAGATTGCAGGATTATATTGGCACTTTCAGCCTAAAGTCGGGATTATTTTAGCACTTTTCTCGATGATTAATTATGATCTGCATTGAAAACATTAAAACATTAGCAGGACATGTGATTGTCAAGTCATAATCTAAGCCTTAAGTCCAGCTATTCTGAGCCATAATCTAATTCTTAAGTCCAGCTATTCTAAACCTTGAATCCAACAATACTAATTTGCATTTATTAGTTTATTAGTATGTAAATATGTCTAGGTACATTAGAGTAAATTACTCCCTATAATTAGCATATAGATTCATTGTATATCCTAGGCATTAATGCCT
>JAULKK010183743.1:1954-16151 GCA_032355705.1 Rubia peregrina | reverse complement strand
CATTTTTAGCGCATCGCGCATTATTCTAATTTTAGGCCTTAGCGCATTTTAGCGCATCCCGCATTTTAAAACCAAGGGGCCATCTCAACAGATCGTGTGAGTAGATAATGCCTGTTGGATATCATTTGCACGAAATTCTTATATCTGTTAAAAGTAGTAGTTGTGCTGGCTCTGTCTTTTGTGTTAAGCTGCTTCTGGTCTACCATGCAGGGATCATTTTCATACAAACTACCTGGAGATGATGTCTCAAGAAGCTGTTCTGTACCTAATGCTCTTAGTGACCTATCACAATATAGCATTATGGCAAGTACAGTACTTGGGAGTGTTGTGATCTTCATTCCCCTGTCAAGGTATGGAGACTATGAGATGTTTTTGTGTCACACGTGTTGTGCTTTGTATCAGTTTTCTGTAGCTCATGAGCTTTCTAGAAGGCGATAACCAGTACTCCATCGCTGAATAAGTGTCCTATTTTGAATTGATTCTTGTACCTTTTAAGTACCTTATCTTTAGCTATAGTGCTAAAACGACACTATACTTCCACTTTTAACCTTCACCTATATTTTTTTAAAGAAAAGGATGTGAGATATTAATATATTTCCCTTGGTTATTATAAAATGGCCACTCTCTTGGTTATATTTTTCTGGTGTCCAGAGGCATTTGTTTGGGGATGGAGGGAGTACTTCCAGTTTTTATACTGTAATGATCTTTGAAATTTGATTATGGTTTAATAAAATTGGATCTGTTAACGGAAAATCACGATCATATGTCTTTGGATGGAAGTGTATTTAGTACTTCTTAGCCTGTATGCTAGCTGCCTTTGTCCTTTCATGTTTCTGATCCAAAAGTGGCTGTGGCTCTCCTTGTTTTAAATTCCTGGACCCTTTGATCACATTCACAGAGAGAATAGTACTTATGACAGTGTCAGATCTCTACTTTGGTGATTGTCATTACATAAGGTATTATGTTTGCTGAGAAGCTGTTGCCAGAAATATAATTTGTTATTTACAGATGAGATGCAGGAGGAGTGATTACCGTGTCTTTACATTGGTGGTCATTATTATTATTATATTTAGTTTCATTTGTGTTTTCTTGTCATGGCAATTATGTTATATAAACATTCTATTTGACGAGAATAGCTATGTACCTTGTTGCATACTTTCATTTGCAGGAGAGAACAGGAGCTTTTAGAAGCTGTGCAAGCTAGACTTGTGATTCATCCCTTGACGGCTCCAATTTTAGGAAACTTACATAATGACTTCCGAGGCCGTGAAAGTTTGGTAAGAAAAAATATACACTGGCCATACCTCTGGCATCCACAGTAGACAAACGCGTCTTATTGTCCAAAATTTTGCTGGTTTGAGTATGATAATTATAACTGTAGATTTAGGTTGGGAATGCCGAGGTTGCTTACCTTGTGCAAACATGTACAAGTCGGCATTTTCTTCATTTGTGAAAGGGAGTTGGCCGTTGTATAACTAGTAGTCCTATATTAGACTTAATTCTGGCACTGCTCATCGTTTTGTCCCACTCTAATAATCAGGCTGGTTCAAAGAAGATGCTTGATGGTGATATGCTAGCCCAATTCTTGGAACTCACAAGCTTGCAACAAGAGGCCGTGCTAGGACTACCTCTGCCTTCATCCAATAAAGAAGCCCCTGGCACGAAGCATTCTCCGCCGCAAATCACTGTCAACCAAGTTGTTAGACTACTCGAAAAAGTTCACTATGCCCTAAACTAGTTCCCATGGTTGACTGCACTACTGTTAATGCAAATTCACTTCCTGTCCCAGAGCCTATTACAGTGACCGATTATAGTACGGAAGTTGGTGAAAACCCCGTTGCCAGGTCTACCGAATGTTTTTCGTTTTAATGTCAATTCTCCTTCATTTGGTGGCTGTGAGTGTAGATAGAAATAATCGTACATGCAAATGACCTTTTGCCCTTTTAGAATTGTACATAGAGAAAAAAACCTGGCTAGAGTTGATCAACATTTTGCTGTGTTGAGTAGTAGATTAGCATTTCATTAGTTTGTATTTCGGGTTGAAATTGATGTTTTTGTTGTGCTATTCCATGCTGCAATTTCTTCTGCCGGCATTAACATAGGATTGGTTAGTGTGCACATCTGACCAATTCCTAAGACTGCATAGCCGGCTGAAGCTTGAAGGGTTGAACTCTACATTTTTAATGTTTCTTCTACCTGGTGATATATTCTCTTCTATTTTAAATGTTTTCTACTTGCTTTATACATATGTTGTCATCTCAAAAGGCCACATACAAAATGGCAATTGGCTCAACTATGTATAGATCGCGCAAGTTCGTTCTTCAGGTAGCCTGAGAATACAGCATGGAGTGTTCAAGTGGCATTCTTGAAGCTCTGAATGCAAAGGTATATGGAAATGGCAGCCAAACCATTGTCCTATCCCATGGTTTTGGAACAGACCAGACAATATGGCACTTTGTAATCCCAGTTCTGGCAATTTACTTCAAAGTTTTGGTGTATGATTTGGCGTTCTCACCAAATGTGAATCCCAGTCTGTATGATGCCACCAAGTACCACAAGAACTTCACTGCCTATGCTCAAGACCTGACTTGCATTCTTGATCAGCTCCATCTTCACGACACAATCTTCGTCGGCCACTCTATGTCCGCCATGGTTGGATCCATTGCATCAGTTGAGCGGCCCGACCTGTTTCAACACCTCTTCCTTCTAAATGGATCACCGCGGTAGGTATTTCTCTCCGATTCTGATTTCATATGTGCAATTTTCACTGAGAGAGCATTCTGATCATATGCATATCTCAGGTATCTCAATGCACCAAATTATCCCGGCGGTTTCAGCAGGCAGCAAGTTGACGCCATTCTCGCCAGCATCCAAAGCAATTTTTCCGGCTGGGCTCATGGCTTAGCTCCCGCGGCTGTGGGAGCTAACTTCACAGAAGCCATAGCAGAGTTTGAAAGCAGCTTACAACGTATGAATCCTGAAATTGTCTTGGATGTCGCTGTAACCATCTTTCTCGCTGACAATAGACCTTTTTTACACCGTGTCCAAGTGCGCACCACCATCATTCAAACTCATGATGATATATTCGTCCCATCAAAAGTTGCACATCATTTCAAGAAGATGATGAAGCATGCAAAAGCCAAGCTCATATTCATCGCAGGCACGGGGCATTTCCCAATTCTAACTGCTTACGAACCTCTTCTAGAAGCCATAAAGTCAGTTCTACATTTGCATACAAAAAGAATTTAGGCCTAATCTTACCCTTTCAGCAAATGGCACAGCGCAACCAATCTCTGCCATAGCAAAATGATGTTTCTTTTGCAAATTTCTTTTGTACTTCAAATGTTTTTGTTAATGTGAGTCATTTTATTTTCTCCTAATAATTTTTTTACTTCTCATGTTCCTTACCACCAAAATAAGAAAAATTATTTAAAAGATTTTTTTAACTGAAACACCCGAGTGTTGTATTAGGTCCCCAACCATTAGAATAACATAAAATTGGGACGTGGGCGGATGAAAACCCCCAATCATTTTTGTCATTAAAGAGAGATAAATATATAAAATGTCATTAATGCCTCACATTGATAATAGAATGAGACCAAATAAAAGAACAAAATTCTAATTATAGTGTATTTCGGAACAATAATGGAAGATATATTATCTCCGTCCCACAACTAACTCCAGTCAAACCAAACCAAGTTCAATCCTTAAATTTTCTATCTAATACTATCATCATTTGATATATTTTTACATTCATCGATCGTAGCATATAATTTAAAATTATTATTATTTTCAAAAATTTGTTACATACATAAAATAAATATATTAGTAGTTAAACAATGATGCATTTTACTCTTTTTTTTATAAAGGCGAGGGGGTTTATATTGGATCCCCAGTCCATGGAAACAGAAACAGAAAACAATTGCAGTCATACAAGAGTGAGTCCTAGGCTCTTACGAAATGGACTTCTAATCACCATATTCCTAAAAACAAACGGTGTATCCTCTACAGAGTTGTATCAAATTGCGTCTCTAATTAGGTGTCTCCACCCCCGTGTTAACACCTTCAGATTTGGTGAGCAATAAAGCTGCCTTGAATGTACCGCATCCCTCCCATCTGCACCTTAAGCCATCATTGTGGTTATGTTAAGCCGATATTCCGCAATTTGCACCCGTGATTTGCTCCCTGTCGGGTTGCTGAAACCTCCTTCTCAGAAGCACGGTAGAAGTCACTACACTTTGAACCCAAAACAAATTTACTCCTGCTACACTCCATATGGCCATTTCTCCCTGAAAAGGTAGTAACAAACACAGCAGTATCTTCGAAAGTCGAGTAAACATAAATTAATTGGAAGACAGCGGATGAAAGATTATCAACAATTGATATAAAAGTGAGATCATGCTTGGAAGACTCCATTAATAAAGCATCTGGACCCGAATTCCATACTCATGTAAAACGTAAAGATGGAGTATCTAGTTTATCTAGGGTTAGAAGTCCATTTCACGGCGATTTTATTACTTCTATTTTTGTACAAATTTATGAACATTCTTTTCATAACTTTATTTTCCGAAAAGGAAACATACCGTTATGCATGTTTTCTCATACCAAAACTCCATCAGTTAAGCCTTACATTCGGGACCATCATTTTAATTTTTCTCGAGTCGACGATGAATTAAATTATTTACTCTTGTTCATGGAAAGTACTCCATCCGTACAATTTCAATTTGTAATTTAACTATTTATTTAATCAATTTTTTTCAACTTTAACTATAAATTGAATTGATGTATAATTATAAAACTATTGTGTGATACATTGTCATATTCGTCATAACATATTTTTTTTAAAATAAAAATTTCACAAGTTTTAATTATTTTTAATGAAATATATTAAGAATCAAATATTTTCCACGTCAAGTCAAAGTGTATAATTTAAAATGGAATGGAGGGAGTACGTATATTTCTTTACCCTTTTGACTCTCTTTTTTTCCTTTAATTAATCATCAAAATTATCTTTTAAACATTGATCAAGGTCCGCCAAACGAAAAACATAATAATGACAAAAGACAAAAAGAAAAGCCACAGTGGTAAAGAGACGCATGAATTTAGATTGAGCTGGCGCATGTGCTTCCTATATTGGTGTTTTGCGGTATTTGTTTCGCGGTATTTGTTTCTCTATGGACCTCTCGTTTCCGATATGCTCTCTTCCTCTAGTGAAACTCAGTTCACCCAATGTCCCGCAAAATGTTAAGAACGGGTGGTCCGGCTGGAAATCAAATAATTATTAGTACTGCCCGTCTCAATCGAATCTGCATATTTTTTAATCAAATTTTTCAAAACATATTTGATCATAAATTTCAACTGGTATATAGACACCAATATCATCATGTGAGATATTGCTGGATTCTCTTTACGATTTATTTTCTAAATATCAAATTTTAACACACCATTAGCATACATAACTAAAGTTATCGTTGGTTAAACATAATCTGAAAAAGTTGACAAAAAAGTATGCACACTCGAGTGGGACGGAGGGGTACACACACATATATACTCCCTCTGTCATACTATTAAGTTCCGAATTACTTTTCCGAGGTCTTCAATGAGCATGTTTGACCGTAATTGTTTCAAGTTGTATACTCCCTCTGGTTTTTTAACATTGGTCTCGTTTGACCGTAATTTTTTTATGACATATTTGACCATCGATAACTTTTGTTATATGTAATAATAGACATCATGTGAGATATTTTTGGATTCTCCGTAACGTGTAGTTTCTGAAAAGTAAAATTTTATCGTTTGTTATTAGACACAACTAAAGTTATCGGTGGTCAAACATGGCTTGAGAAAATGTCCAAAAAAAGGAGGACAATGTTAAGAAATCAGAGGGAGTATAATTTTTTAGTTCAACGTCAACAACTTTCCTATTTTGCATAATTTGATATTAGAATCATGGGTTCCTATCATAAAATTAATTGGTACTATGTAGGGGGTAACTCATAATCTTATATATTGAGTTATATGACTATCAACCACCAATGTGAGACTCTAATCTAACACGCCACCTCACGTGCAACGGTATGAATCATCGCGCAAACGTGGACAGAAAGGGGTAGCGGGCCAATCTTGAGCTCTGATACCATATTAGAATCATGAGCTCATATCATAAAACCAATTGGTACTATGTATGGATAACTCATAATCTTATATATTGAGTTATATAACTGGCAACCACCAATGTGGGACTCTAACACGCCCCCTCACGTGCAGCTGTATGAATCATCGCGCAAACGTGGACATAAGGAGGTAATGAGCCCACTTTGGGCTCCTACCATAAAACGAATCATGTGTTCCTATCATAAAATTAATTGGTACTATGTAGGGGTAACCCATAATCTTATATATTGAGTTATAGTTGTCAACCACCAATGTGAGATTCTCTAACTCTAACACGCCCCCTCACGTGCAGCGGTATGAATCATCGTGCAAACATGGATAGAAAGGGGTAGGGGACCAACCTTGGGCTCTGATACCATATTAGAATCATTGGCTCCTATCATAAAATCAATTATTTTATAATAGGAGCCCATGATTATAATATTTGACATTTATTACACTATACTTACTTCTTCATTTAAAGCTAAGAGTTCATTTTTAATCACTTCAAAATATATTATAAAAATTAAGTAATTTTTTAAAAACAAAATTTCTATGTTAATTAAAATCTAATTTTCTTTCTGTATTCTATTTATATATTAATCCAATTTGAAATAAAAGATATATACATCTAAAAATTCAAAAAAGTTGTAAATTTAGAAGAACATGCACGAGAAGTAGAATCTATCTACATTAAAAAAAAGTTGTCGAGTTTTTACTAATTCGTGATTTGAACCATTGAATCTGCAGAATAATGCATGTAGCTTGAAAAGTTGATTTCTTCAACAATAATTTTACTACTTTCCCATTCATTTCAAAAACCACAAACACGCCTTAATTTTTAGAAAAAGATAGAGGGGATTAGCATAAATATTATAATATAAATTATATTTATAGTATATAAGAGAAAGAATCAGAGGTAGTAAAAGACTACAAACTAGTGAAGTGAAGAAAAATATGTGGGATACGGGGCGCTAGTATAGTTGGTTTGCTATAGTGGTGAGAAACGAAAGAGATTGCTAAACAAATTATTATTGACAAAATCTTAAAAGAAAAATATAAATAAGCATCCCACATAAGATTGAGATTGTAATAGTTTCTTTAAAAAAAAAATATTGAGATTGTAGTAGTTTTTCTTTAAAAATTATTGGGAATCAAGGTACTTTTTAGTAAGAATGGAAGAATAAGGAAATATAAGACTTAAATTTTTAATTAAAAATAATATTGTGTTATGATTTGATGCATTCAATTAGAATTGCATTAAGTTTTTTCACTCCCTATAATTTTCTCTCTTTCTACAAATATAGGGAAGAAAATCTCCTCTCTCATCAAAATTCCTATTTTAGGGAATGGGATAGGGAAACTGTTGGAGTTGAAAAATCATATAAAATACCTATAATTAATGAAAATCCCTATTATAGGGAAGCTGTTGGACTTACTCTTAAGCGACTAAGTGTAAGTCTAATAGCTTCCCAAAAAAAAAATTAGGACAAGGAATGAAAATTAATATTCCCCATATTTTTTGACTCAACTCCAACAGTTTCTCTATTTTGCATGATCTGCCATTTGATACACTATAGTTTCCTTTTAATTTAAAGTTAAGAGTTGACTTTTAATCACTCCAAAATATATTTAAAAATTAATACTCCCTTCGGTTCTTTAACATTGTCACATTTACTTTTGGCACAAGAATTTAGGAAGGTAGAATTAGTGGTTGAATATTCATTGAAATGGTAAAAAGTAAAATGAGTGAATGAAAACAATCTAGAATTTGCCAAAAAAGAAAATGTGTCAGTATTAAAAATCATTCCAAAAAGGAAAGTGTGTCAATGTTAGAGAACCGGAGGGAGTACTAGTTATTTTTTTAAATCAATATAACAAATTGAAAAATAAAAGTTAGTATTAATTAGAAACTAATTTTCTTTTTTTCTTTTTCTTATTTTCACCCAATTTGAAATAAAAGAGAAATAACAATTAAAAAATTCAACAAAGTTTTCCATATTTTTATCATACTCATATATGAATTATATGAAATTTACGTTCAATCTATTCATTATCTACTAAACCTGGTATAAGAAATTACATTCAACATCCAGTTTGCCTTTTCTTCTTCTTCCAAATAAGTAACAAATAAATTTTTAAAAATAAATATTTATGTCTAGCCTACTTTTTATAATGATGACTCATTTTGATCGATTACGGTATCACTTTTGTGGTGGTGTGGGCCATGTTTATATTATAAAAAATAATAATTAATTTTAAAAACAATCAATATAAAAAATTTAAAACTAAAAGTTAGAATTTAATTAGAATAATGACATCTAATTATTATTAACATCAAATCATTATTGACAAAGCTCTTAAAAAATATAAAGAAACATCTCATTCGAGCTCGAGATTGTAGTAATTTTCTCTAAATATTTTTTGTTGAAAGTTGAATGTACTTTATAGTATGAATGGAAAAATGAAGAAAATATTAGATTTAAATTTAATAGAAAAATGAATATTGTGTTATGATTTGATCCATTCAATTGAATTGCATTAAATTTCCATTCCCTATAATAATTTTCTCCTTCTACAAATATAAGGAAGTCAATATTCTCTCTCATCAAAATCCCTATTTTATGGATTGACATAGGGAAGATGCTAAAGCTTAAAAATCAGGTAGAATCCTTATAATCAATGAAAATCACTATTATAGGGAAGCTGTTGGACTTGCTCTAAGATAATCCACAATGGTTGCTCCTTAATTCCACTTTTTTAATAAGGTGTATTTTTTATTTAAGAAGAACCATGGTAGAGTTTTAAGAATAATTCCTTAATAAGGAATTGCTCTTTACTTAAGGAATTGATACCTCTTTATTTGTGCATTGTCAAGCAATCAAAAATTGACACTTACATTTATATATTTAATTAATTATAATTTAAAATGAAAAAGAAGTGTTTAAGAAGTGCTTATTTAAGGAGATCCATTGTTGATAGTCGGTTCTTACCTAGTATTTACCAAAATTCATGATGTGACACTTAAGGAGTACAATTGTGGATGGTCTAAGTTTTCTATTATATATAATCATTCAAATTTCAAAATACTTCTATCCCAATAAAAATGACACATTTTAACCTTTGAAAGTCAACTGAAATAATTTTTAATTTTTAATATCTTTATTTATGTGTATAGAAAATTTAAAAAACAAAAATCTATAATTATATGTATGATGAATCCAATGATATATAATATAATAATAATCTTTGCATGTATAATGATAGAATTTAATAGTCAAATTTAACTCAATTTAACTTCCAAAAAATAAAATATGCCAATTTTTCTGGGACAAAGGTAATATAAATAATTTTATATAAGGAATTATAAGCAAGGATAATTCCTATTAAAAATTACTTTATCGCAAAGCACCATATAATAAGGATTGTTTGCTTCTTTTATCAACCGGGGGGTATTTGAGGTCATTTTGACACCCCCTGGTTCACGAAAATGACACCGTTTTCTTATAAGTTTTTCAATCAGACACTTCCTTTTGCTGCTGCTGTTTTTCAACCCATATTTTTATGTTACATTCCAACATCCCGCCGTTGCTCGCGGTGCAAACAAAGAAGCACCTCTTCTTTTTCTTCGTTGAAATCCACTCCCCACCGTTTCCACATTTGTTCAGAATTCCCCGGAGTAGGGCTTCGTATTTTTCCCCAGAAATCGGTGAGAGAGCGAGGTTTTCTTGTCGTTGTCGGCGGGTAATTGTGTGAGCTCCAGGCCTAGCAAAAGGTAGAACAATCGGTGGGCCCACGGAAACATCGTCTTCAGTTCGATCTCGATTTCCTGGGCGTCGACCTTCACCTCCCACGATTTCCATAAATTTCAGAAAGGTATTTGATCTCTATTCAGGTACCATCACATCCGAATGTAATTTAGTAACTTCTTGAAAGCCTATTACATATATGAAATTCTAGGTATGCCTATTACATATATGAACTTCTAGGTATGCTTATTACATATATGAACTTCTCGGTATGCACATGATCTGTTTGTTAGAGCGTTTAGCAAAAAATGGTTATTTATTTTGCAATCCTCTCAATTTCCAAAAGCTAAAACTACATATTCTGGGAGCACAAAATCTAGATAACTGCCAAAGGTAAAAAATCCAATACTGTACTTGAAGGCATCATCATGGCAAGCCTAATCAGTCATCGGGGTTCTCCGTCAACACGGTGACCAGTCTGAGTGAGTACCGAATAGTCTCAGTTTATTCTCTCTACTTTTTTTATATTGTTTTTATGGCTGCTTAATTACGTCAATTTATTTGTTGATGAATTCATTTGTTGGTCAATAATTATGATGGCCTTGGCTCTCAAGTTCATGATTTTGGTTTAAAATTTTGTTTCGGGAGTAGTATCATCCTATGAATTGGTTTTTGAAAGATATCATTTTGGGACATAAATGAAAAAAGTGGGTATTTTTAAAGGACAAATTCAAAATTTGAGTACCAAACTTCGAATTTTGATTAAAAGTGGGTAGTATTTTGGACAATCTCTCCTCGTTCTGTGATCCAAAGGAAACTGATTATCCCTTCTAAAGGATCTTCATACCTTCAACTGATAACATCCTAACTGATTGTAACTAGTTCTTGAATCCAACTTCTTGTCGTCTGTTCTTGTCCAAGTGGTAATCCTGAGACTCAGCATATAGTTGCAGCTAGTGCGGTTGCAAAGGTCAGTATCTCAAATTCTCAATTGATGTGGAGCTAGCGGGACTACACCGCGCATTGCATAAAGCGATAAATTTTAATATAAATTGTGTTTCATATTAAATTGATAAAAAATAATTTTATTAAATTCTATAACTTCAAAAAAAAGAATAACTATAAAGCGAAAAAGGATGACCTCTTCCGGAAGAAGACCTAGAATGTTGATCACCTCTCTAACAGTATTAGGTATATATGCATAAACATGCTGCTGGTCTTTCTCCAAGCTCGATTCCAGGATGCACATATTGCATCTCGCGGTCAGCTCAGAAGAAGAGAAAACAATGAATTCACCATATAACTCCTTCATGTATAACTCCTTCATGTATAACTCCTCGCTCCTTCCATCAATCTTACTAAAGAACCTTCAAAGTAATATGTAAAACGTATCCTAACCTAAGAAACCAAAAACTATACAAATCCTAGGTTTCTGATAAACAGCAAAGCAAAACAGTAAAGAAAATTACAACATCATGGCAAAGAAGAGTTTGTTCATGCTAAAAATTTCCTCTTGGCAATATCAACCATGTCCAGAAGCATTTCGCCATTGGCAACAGAACCACAACCACGGCTATTCTCCAGCCACTTGGTCGTTACCGGGCTATCACAAAAAATGTCGATGGTCTTAAACCCGATGATCTGATCCACGATATCCTGGCGTGCTGGTTTTCGCTCATGAAGATACCGGATTGCAAGGGGAAAATTTATAGGGAGTTCTTGGGAAACCGTGGTATTGCAAGTCCGGATTGGTTCCAAGCTATCAACAATGTGACTTCAGATTGGTGGCCTAAGATGTTGGTTCAAATCCTGTTTTTCCCAGAATTTTGCTAAAGAACTGCAATGGGACTACAGCAATAACATCACCACCTGAAGAACAGATTTGAGTGGCAAATCAAAGGGAATAATAATGTCGGGAGTTTCAATTCAGCATTTTAGACAACAGTATTTGTTGAAGTTTGTTAATTTGATCCAAATGTATTTTATTGCTTAACATGCTATCAAAAACCATAAGAATATTTACATGTAAAGAACTACATCAATACAGGTAATTCAAGCTCTCTCGGGATTACCTTGCAAGATGAAACATTTGTGTAGCCAAACATCAACTGACCATTAGTTGTGTCAACAGCTTGGGAAGCACCCTGCCACCGCTTCTCTACAAAGTTGACATCCATTCATACTAGATTAAGTATCTCAGAATCTACTTATAGAATGCTTGAATAAGTAATTGCAAAATTTATTCTTGAATCGGACAGTACCTTGTAAAAGTCAACAGCAAAAACGAACTTCAACCCTTAATCTTGAACTATTATGTTTGGCTCGATTTATATAGTGCAGAACAAAGTGAATAGCACCAGTAAAGCGCAAACCTTAGACATCCTGGGTGCAAAACCGCGCTCGGCTAAGGCATCCATTCAAGTGAATCCCTCCAATATTTCAACCTGCTTTTCATAGTACTTGGATACAGTGTCTCCTGGACCTGCGTCATCAAGAAAAAGTTAATGATTGCTCGGATATGGTTCCCGAATTAGATTTCATTTCAACTCACTCATACAATGCAAATGTATAGGCAACTTAGCACTGATACCCCAAAAGTAAGCATGTAAAATTAAATTGATATAGTCAAAGCAATGAGTGCGAAGAACCATATCCAATATGCTAGCTTCAGTATTTAAGTGGCCACTGTCAAATGGCTCAAATTTTCTGATCAAGAGGATGCTCAACAAAACACATAAATTATATAAGATAATATTCCAAAATAGGGAAATATTAGGAATTTTATACCAACACAAAGAAGGAACCGGAAAAGTGACAATTATTCAAACAAAATCAATATTCCTATATTTTGTTGAGGCCAATTATAAAAGATGAGCTGAACTAAACGGAAAACAAACCTAGGGAGTTTTGAGTACTAATTTGTTAGAAATACATAGATCAACTGAGGGACTGCGACCATGCTGCACTCATCTTCTGAAAAAAGCAATAACACGAAAACAACACGAGTGAGTATTAGTACTGGAGATTAATTAGATGCATTAGAGAGATCGTCATCATAGAGAAAGCTCCATTCACAGACTCTCACACTAAACAACTAAACACTAAAATGAATTAGTAAATAACTAACTATTCCAGTACAGACATTGAGATGATTTTAAAATGAATTAGGAAAAACAGCACACCTTAATTACACCTTTTTTCCTGAGCAAAGAACAGTTTTAAATACAGTTACAGTGATCTAGAAGATTAGCGACGGCAACTTTGAGTTCTCTGTTCGCTGTATAACTTTCCCACAGCTGAAGACACAGTTGATTTTCTTCCCATATTTTCCTCAGCAAATGATCCTAGCATGAAACATAGCCAAACAATCAGACAACCTTAAAACTAAATAGGAATCTCCAATTACATTTTAAAATAGTTTAGACATGTAGCATATGTTTTTCCAAATCAAATTATTTCTTAATTAGCTACCACCAGTCATTTCCATCAGATATGATTCTGCTTCACAACAAAAGATCATTCATATGAGCATCCTCCTCAATTGTTTTCCAAGCTAACAACATATTAGAGCCACACACAAAATTCCATCCATGATCTAGCAATAATACCAAAGTTCACTTTAGCAAGCTTTGAAGCTGTATACACTTCCACTTAGTGTCCTTGGGAAGATCCAGAAAAGAGATGCCAAAACCTTTTCCATCTAGAATAATGCATACTTAACGTTGTTTAGACACAGGTGCGGGGGGTAGTTGACCTGAAGGTAAACAATGCATTGCTTGCTCTTGAGTAAGTTACATTAGTTAAACTCAATATAATAGAAATGCTTTCCGAGTAATAAAATGTTTATGTTTAATAAGAGGTTATTGAACTCAACGTATCTTACTCAATCTAAATCGATATAATGGTTGTGCACTTATAATGAAAAACTACTCCAATCTTGTTAGTAGCAATAACCACTGCATTCGCAGAACCAGGCCCGGCCCAGTAGTGGAGGCATATGAATCCTTTGCTTCAGGCCCAAAATTTCTCTACATTTTAGGGGCCAATTTTTCTTTAAAAAAACTCACATGTATATAATAATAAATGCAAATAAAATAAAAGGAAAGTGAATATTTCAGGCCTAATTTTTTTCCTCATATATGAGGCCCATTTTTCTTTTTTAAAAAACTCCCATTTATATGATAATAAATGAGTGAATGTTTCAGGCCTAAATTTTTTTCTCATATATGAGGCCCCTTTCACACTATTTGCTTCAGGCCCAAAATTTTTTAGGGCCGGCCCTGAGTACATAGACCTAT
>JAULKK010183636.1:0-16153 GCA_032355705.1 Rubia peregrina | reverse complement strand
TTTTTCTTTCTTTTGCCCAAAATTGTTGAATCAAATAAATTCTTGGGTTCAATGCTTAGGGATTGGAGATCTAGCTTAGGGATTATATTTGTCTTCTTGTATTGATGTTTATTTTTTGACATTTTTAGATCTACCTATTTATATTTATTTTGTGATCGTTATGTTGGCTTGTTCTTAATATTCTTATTAATTAATTACATGATTGTCACACTTTGTTGGCCCACAATCTACTTTAATTTTGGTGCACTATTTCTATTTCCCGGTTAAGGAAACCTAGATGCGCCCGGGGTGCAATATTCTGGTACTGGCCATGTGCACAAAGTTTACCGTTGTTAATTGTAACGATTGACCATGCATCTAGTTAGCTGACGAAAGAGGTCAGAAGGGTTGTGGGTAGAGATATAGTAGGTAGAAAACTAGGGTTATCTTTTTTATCCTATATTTCATCGATAAGACGGCTACTTCTTTTGCCTTTGTAGGCCTAGGGGTTGTTCGTTCGTGGTGTTCATCCCGGGACGTAATCACACGAGGGATAATGAGACCTGTGCAATGTGCCATAGCCTTTGTTGTAATTCCCTAGTTGCGGAGGCGAGACTGATGGAATATTTTATACGCACACCTCTATGTTACAGATAGGGGATTTTTTTTGCCATTGTCTGTACCATTTGACACAAACAATAGAATAGGGTTAAGTTCTTATATATGATGAAATTGATGATCGAAATAACATCAACTATGTTACGTAAATATTCCCTGAGTGCTTCTTTATATTTTATATTTTGTTGATTTCATATTAGTAGTAGGAGTTTAAAATTCCCCCAGTGGTTATTTTCACAACAATGTTTATTCCTAACAAGTGGTCGGATTGATGACCCGACCACTATTGTGTTTAGTAGATTACTAGATTCCTAACATCTCCATGAACGATCCCGGTACATGCCACTATCTTCCATTATTGGTAGTATAGTAGTAGGAACAAGGGAAACATATAAATCTCTATCGTTGACTCACGTCCTCCTCTCGGTTTAGTAGATCTCCCGTGGTTTTATAACGATGATGGAAAGAGGAAGGTCAAATTTTGGTGTCATTGCTCAGGATGTTAGTTTAACAGTCTTGTAGGTAGCTTGCATAACATGTTAGTTGAGTAAGTATTGTTGTCTTTATTATTATTATTATTTTGTTTAGTTGGTTTTTGTTGTTGAGCTTTCTTAGTTGTTTCCGGTTACTTCTAACCCTATTTGCTAGTGTTAATTTTAGTTGGCCATAGTTTATTCCCAGTTGATGGTACATATCTGTGCCAAGAACTTGGGAGTTTTACATAGTCCGATGAATTGCACAAGTATTAGACGAGGAAGGAACAGGAGACCTAGGCTAGAAGTTCCACAAGAATCCCTTTTGATAGACGTAGAAAAAAGAAATGATGGAGGGCAACCGCACCTTGAGAGAATTGATGGCTTCAAACTTGGAGAATCAACCGCTTTGCATCATCTTCCCACCATTGCCACCAAATGTGACATGTGAACTCAAGAGCGGCATGATCCCTTGCTTGCCGGTTTTTTATGAGATGGTAGCAGAAGATCCAAACAAGCATCGCTCAAAGTTCCACCTAGTTTGTACCAATATGAAGCCGGTGGGTGTTTTAGAGGAAGACTACAATCTAAGGGTGTTTCCTTTCTCACTTAGGGATTCGTAAAAATACTGGTTATACTATATACCGCCCAGTTGTATCACCTCATGGATGGATATAAAACGCTGATTTCTCAAGAAAAACTTCCCAGCTTCAAAGTCTGCAGGATTGAAGAATCAACTTTCCAACATCTCTCAATTTGCTAATGAGTCCCTTTACGAGTGTTGGGAGAAGTTCAAGATATTTTTGTCTAGTTTTACGCATTATCCATTCAAGGAGGGAGACTTGGTTTACTATTTATTCAAAGGATTGCGCGATGATGACATGTGTATGGTGAATGGCGCTTGTAATAGTTTGATCGCCAACAGGAGCCCAAGGGAAGCAATGGCACTCTTTGAAGAGATGGACAACGGAACAAGGCAATTTGGTACAAGGTCTAGGGTGAAGCCCATGGATGAACCATCTCAATCCTCAAAATTAGAGAGGGAAGTCTAAGATATTTCATCCATGATGAAAGAATTCATGGAAAGGGGAGTCCAATAAGAAAAAGTGTGGGGTGTTTGTAGTGTTGATCATCACACGTATGTGTGCCTGCAAGTTGTGGAGGATTTTGAGGAAGTTAAGGCATTATTTAAAAAAATGGTGGAAATGGGCCACAGTTTTCTAGGAGGTAACTTTGGAACCAAGGAGGAGAAAAGAAATATCCGTACGTAAACACCTTCAACGTGAGGTACCACGATCACCCAAAATTTTATTGGTGCGAGGAGAACCAAATACAAGGGAACAATCGAGGCTGACAAGCTCAACCTCAACCCTATACAAGGGGAGAATGATATTCAAACAATAACGTCTCACTTTACAAGTCCGACAAAGAGGAAATCCTTGAAGTGATCTCTCAATTGACTAAGAAACATGATGTCTTTGTTGAGCGTACAAGGCGAGAGATTGAAGATCTTGGGACTTTGGCATTCTTGAGTATCAAGAATATAGAGATTCAAGTCAAGCAACTTGCCACCTCCAAAATCTGACTTGAAGCTAAGGAGTCTAGAAAACTTCCTTCACAGCCGGATGTTAATCCGAGAAATGCTAGTGCTTTGAAATATATAAGTGGAAAAGAGGTGCGTGAGCCCGAAAAGAAAATCTCTCATGGGGATGACTTGATTGTGTTCCATAAAAAACCAACTTGGAGAATCAAGAACTGGTTGTGGAGGAACCTGTCAATGAGATTCCAACACCCGATGTGAGGGTTAATCTTCTGCTACATTTCCCTAATGCACTTAGGGGAAGGCCGCAGGTGCCAACCAATGATGACCATATCCGAAAAATCTTGAGAAAGTGGAGGTTAGTGTCCTGTTCTTAGACTTAATTGAACATGTTCCCTCATAAGAAAGATTTCTGAAAGTCGCATGTATAAGAAAGAGGAATAAACCACTTAAGAAAGTAGGTAAAATTAAATAGGGGGAGTCGCCACTCTTAATCATAGGAAATTGCCTACAAAATGTGTTGACCCTGGCATGTTTTCAATTCCTATTTATTTAGGTGGAAAAATTGGTGAAAAATGCTATGATTGATCTTGGAGATTCTATTAATGTCATACCCTCTTGCATCTATGAAAACATAGAAATAGGTGAACTTAAAGATACTAGGGTAATCGTCCAAATGGCCGATCATTCCCAAGCTAGTCCCCGTGGACTAGTGAAGGATGTGATAGTTCAAGGGAGAAAATTGGTGTTTTTGGTGGACTTCGATGTCCTTTATGTAGCACACAATGGTGATGCACCCTCAATGTTATTGGGGAGACCTTTACTCAAAACATCAATGACTAAGATCGATGTTCATTTGGGAACACTAACCTTAGAGGATGGCATGGATAGAGTTGGGTTTGATATTTACAAGTCTAAACATGATTCACCTAATCCCTCTATTGTTTGTTAATGAATAACTTTGGGTGAAGAAGATGTTCAACTTGATAACTCTCACATGATGGACAATGATAATTACTTTGATGTGACTTTTAATGATAGCAAGGAAGATAACACGAGTGATGAGATTTTGTAAGAATGTGAGATTGGTAGAAATAATCCTCCCATGAACTTTAACTTTAATGAGAATATTGATGAAACTATGGCCTTGTATGATGTTACCAATGATTTGTCTTTATTCAGTGGGATGTGGTAAGTGTTGAGAACGTAAAACATCCTCAACCACCTCTGAAAACCCAGTAAAGGGGCAGGGATTCAGTTTGAGCTATGAATGGATATTCACTCTCCTTAACAAAAAAAGTGCTCAAAGGTAAGGATGACTTCTTGCGGAGACCTATTCACAAGCATGTCATCCTGAGTGGAGTCGCCAAGGGTAAGTTCTTTCAATTAAAATGCATGAAAAACAGTTAAGTCGTGATGACGACAATAAATATACGTGGTCTTTTCTTTCTTTGTTCTTGACATGTTTCTAGTAGATATATTTTAAATCATTTAGTATGACAAAGGTTTTTGAGATAAAACTCTTATTGATCGATGAATTTGAGTTCGAATCTCATTCTTTTTTAGCGAGTAACATAGGGTTTGTTTGGTAAAGACACTAATCTCGTGCCATAACCATCTGGCACGAGGAGACCTCGTGCTTAATTCTGGCATGGCCCGTTACTCTTTGAACAACCCATGCTGAGTTGTGGCATGGACCATGCCAAGTGTCTTGCAAAAGAGGTCCTGGTGCCAGACTTAAAATTTTGCAATTTTTGGGCCAAGAATTCAAAATTTTGAGCTAAAACTTGGAATTCTTGACTCATTAATTCCACAAAATCTTTGTTTTTCCCTAAGTGTGGGTGTAAATAGTACATTAACACCACCGTTATGCATAAATTGATTGGTACTTTTTATCCTTCTCACTCTCTAATTTTAAAAAATGTCATCGTTATCTCATATGTACCTATTTTTTATTCACATTCTTTGCTGAAATTTTTAATCCATATTACACTACCTCACCCATAGGATTCATTTAGCTCCCAAGAACAGTCACTTTCACTCTCCTTGGGACATCTAAATTTTTTTATCCCCTTTCCTAAAAAAAATAGCAATTTTCCTTCTTCTTGTGTTGATTCTTCATCTCATGGCTTCAAATTTTAGGTATTTCATTGAGCTCTATGTTTAATTTCTTTATTTAGCATGGTAATTTGATGATGAGCTTTGTGCTTGGAAATATGTTGAGATGTTCTTCGTAGAAATTTTTGGGTTATTTGAATGATCTAAACTAAGTGTGGGGGTGGGTGTATTTTTCTTGGTCCTTGATTATGTGATATTAATTTAGGAGGTATGATTCTTAATTGCATAATATTCTTGATGGAATGGGTTGATTGTTTCAAAAATATGTTTCTTGATTGAGTTGCCCATATGTGAAGATAACATGTTTTGGAAATGTTGTGGCTATTTAGGAAGAAATGTTACTTGTGAATAAGTCTTCATGCATGTCTTTTGATTATCCTTCAAATACAACCATTTCTTGATGTGAATAGAATGCCTACAAAAAGAGCTAGGTCAGAGAAAGGTACAATTTCCTCGGGTGACAAAGGGAAGAAGCCGGCCAAAGTTGGGAGACGGGAGCCAAAAACTTCCCTTCTTCCGAACCTTGCATTTTTCATTGATAAATTCATTGGTTTAACCAAAAATTCGGAGGGTGCGGTCCCGAAGCCGAGGTACCTAAATTGCCCGAAGTAGACTATTATGGAAATAAAGTTCGCTTGTAAAGAATCTTTGGGAGCTCTAGGCCTACTCGAGCCCATCACACACTTGCTTAGTAGGATAGGCCTAGAGGGTTTCTTGGAAAAGTACTCAAAGATCTATATTCAATGAACATTGGAATTCTTGGTGACTTTTGGAGAAAATGAAAGATAGTGAGGGGAGGAGATTCATCCGATTCCACTTGGACGACACCGAGACACAATGACACACCGGGATATCGCCCAAGCGTTCAAGTGGAAGTATGAGAGAGAGGTCCAAAGGAATCATCGACGAGGACTTCCATTCTTATTAAGAACCTTTTGGAGGATCCTATCGATCACGAAAAGAAAGAACCATTGCAAGAGTACGGAAATCGTCCATCCCGCATTGCATTACGTTTAGCGACTCTTATCTATCAGAGTGTTCTATTATGGGGAAATCTCCCAATGTCCGGGGTTGGATGTCCACATCCTTTAGGCCATGACCCCGGAGGGAAAATTTTACCCCAACATGGTTGTGGCCATTGGGGAACAAGAAAGGTGGAAATAATTCTATTGGAGGCATGGTTGGACTCTTAGCCTAACACATGGCCTCTTCATCTCCTTCTCCATTGGCGATAGAAAATTTGGGTGGTTCAGGGACACATCACAAGATGGATAAGCTAGCAAAAGCAGGGATAGTGGCCACGATGACTTCAAAGAATCAATTTGTATGGTTGTATGGTGGCTCTTCAGTGTTCAATTTTATGACTCTACCCCAGCCAGAGTGCACGAGTAACAATCAGGATACGGTGCTGGAGAACCTTTTCAGGGCCTCTGATCCGAGATTTGAGAAAGATTTCTACGGAATCCTATCAAACCCACATACATTCTTGATAAATTCTATATCTTTGGAGAGCAAGTTGCTAGTTCTACCATGATTGTGAGGGATATCGGTGAAGTAGTAGGTGGGATGAGCTTTTAGTGCGATGACTTTGGGATGCAGCTAGGTGTTACAGAGGATACCATGTGAACTTGGGGTCTAGAATAGATTCCATTGAGGAAAAAAGGAAGAAAGAGTTTGAAATTGTGGATTATAGGTCGGATGCTCAAGAAGAGGCCATTGAACAAGTGCTTGAGTGACTTCATCTGTTGAAGCTAGATGGCTTCAAAGATGTCATTCCTATTGAGAGGCATAAGATGCATCAAGAAGAGAGAAGGAGGTGGCATGAGACTCAGCACTTGAAGACGGACCCTTTGGGATCACATGAGTGAGCTTCCCTAGATTTCTCTCTCCCACTTATTATTTTTATTAATTCATTGCATTGGGGACAATGCAAAGTTCAAGTGTGGGAAGGAGTAGTGAAACACTTAGGAGTTTTCATCTTGGGATTCCGTTGTGTTCTTGATGTTACTTTAGTTTGTTGATTTTGTTGGTTTTGGGAAGTTGGTAAATTTTTGGTGGTGTGAACTTCTTGCTAGTGTTAGGGAATGTTTTTGGGTTGACACTTTGGCGGTGCATTTTTTCATTTGTTTGGCGTTTCTTTTGCTAATTGATCACTTTTTTGTTTTCACTTTTTTTTGTTTTTCATCTTTTGGCCATCTTTGGTGGTTTTTTCATCAACATCTCTTGGATTTCTTTGGTGTTTTCTTCAGGGGAGTAAGCTGGTTCAACATTTATCATTTTCTTCACAATATTTTGGGATGGTTATGTTACTTTAGCAACTTTGGGGAGTGTGAGAGTTGTGAGATTATTACTTCTTTTGGGGAACTAGGGTAGCTTGAGAATAAGTTGAATATATTGGCTAACTTCTCTTTGCATGCTACATTTCTCTAGATCTTTTCTCTTTCTATTTTCTCGAGGACGAGTAAAAGTTTAAGTTTTGGGGGATTGATGTGCACCGTTGTGCATTTGTTAGCAAATGGATTTAACATATTTATTATCATCTTTTGTCTAGTTGATTTCTAGTTTTAGTTAGGTTTGCACAACAAATGGTTTAGACAACCAGTCTTGGTTTTCTTGTCTAAATCCCACATTTTGTAGACTGAATTGAGACTTATGGATACTTTGTATTCACGGCCACCTAGATCATCATCTTTGATCTCATTAGTAGGTTTCCCGTGAGTCCCTTTTCATTTTGTTTTTATGGAAGGCCATCCACGAGGGTGTTAGTAGATACTTAAAGGTCATTCACAAAGATGATAGTAGATCATAGGCCACAAAATCCAAATCATGGTAGTATAAGGAATTGGGACCAAGAAAGGTGGGGTCAAATTTCACGATGGCCAAAGAAGAAATGGAGGGATCGTTGTTCGAGGTTGCACGAAGTTCTTGGAAAAATCGGAGAAGAATCAAAACTTGAGAATATAATTATTGGATTTATCTTCTCGAGCTTTATAAAATCGACTACAAGAACTTCCTAATCGAACCAAGGATTCAGTTGTAGCAGAGCAAAGAAATAAGCCATGGTAACCAGCCACGGCTAGCTCGAACAACACAAGCTATGCGCGGATAGAAAACTAGCATGGCCCGCACTAACTGGTAAGGCCCATGTCGTGGGGGCCTTGACATGGCTGTATCATCTAGCATGGGCTGTGCCAAAATCTGGCACGAGGCTCTTCTCTTTTCATCCAAAAATTGGCTAAGTACGAGGTCAGAACGTTGCATTTTACACATCCCACACTGTTTCAAGTCACAAATGGCAAGACAAACCTCGGGGTGGGAAGAATTACGCAAGGTGCACCAAGGTACAAAGCAAAACAAGGTTCCAGCCAACACGGAATGCAAAATGATGCATGGCGTGGATTAGAAACGGGAAAACCAAGACCCGGGAGGTGGCCCGAGCTGGATGACACGGGATGCGCGGCACGATCTGTTCTAGGATCGGTGCTCTGTGCGGCCACGATCCCTAGTGGCTGCTTGGGTTTTTGGCATATTTTTTGTCATATTGTTTTTTGCCTATTTTTAGGCCCAATTCCCTACTACTATATATATAGACCTTTGTCTACTAGGTTTTAATTTTGTGCTCATTTTTAAATCTTAGTAGGTGGCTAGAGAGAGAAAACACTCTCACTTCTCTCTAGTTTCTTTTCTTTTCATCTTTTCATATTTCTTTTTCCCTAAAGTGTTTAATCTAATGAAATACTTGGCTTCAATGCTTAAGGAATAGGGATCTAACTTCAGTATTATGTTTTTCTTTATGTGTTGATGTTTATTTTTTGGGATTTCTAGATCTACCTATTTCTATGTGTGTTTTTTTATCATTATGTTGGCTTGTTCTTAATATTCTTATTAATTGCATGATTGTCACACTTTGTTGGCACAGAACCGAGTCTACTTTGATGTTGGTTCACTATTGCAACTCCTCAGTTAAGGAAACCTAGATACACTAGGGGTGCGATAGTCCGGAACTTGGTCTGGGCATGAAGGTTACTGTTGTTAATCGCCACGATCAACCATGCATTTAGTCAGCCGACCAAAGAGGTTTGAAGGGTTTCAGGTAGAGATAGGGTAGCTAGAAAACAAGGGTTATCTTTTTTATACTAGAAGCCATCAATAAGATGACTAATTCCTTTGCCTTTTTAGGCCCAGTGTAGTTCGTTCGTGGTGTTCCGCCCGGGACTTAATTTCACGGGGGAGAATTATACTTGCATAATGTGCAATAGCCATTGTTTCACTCCCTTAGTTGCGGAGACGAGGCCGATGGAAGATTTTATATGCGCACCTCTAAGTGAAAAACAGGGGGAAGTTTTGACCTTTGTTCGCACTATGTGACACAAACACTATAATAGGGTTAAGTTATTGTATTTGATAAAATCGATGATCAAAATAAGATCAACCATGTTATGAAAATACTCTCTGAGTGCTTGTTTATATTGTTCATTCCGTTGATTGCATATTACTAGTTGATAGTCGGAAATTCTCCCCAATTGTTATTTTCACAACACTGTTTATTCCAAACAAGTGGTCGGATTGACATTCCGACCACAGTTGTGTTTTAAAGATGACTATATTTTCACATCTCTGTGGAAGACCTCGGTACTTGCCACTATCCACCATTCTTGGTAGTATAGTAGTAGGAATGTAGGTAACATATAAATCTCTATCTTTGATTCACGTACCCCTCTCGGTTTAGTAGATTTCCTATGTTTTATTAACGACATCTGGTGGGGGTGGTTCAATAGGCTTTTATATCTTGTATATATTGGAATCAAGGATCGAAACAACACCGATCATGTTATGCAAGTACTCCCCGAGTGCTAGTTTATATAGTTTATTATCTTGTGATTTTCATACTAACTCTTAGTAAACGACAACCCCCCTAAAATATTGTTTAACAATACTAGTTATTCCTGAAATGTGATCTGATTGATGACCCTATTGCGGCTGTGCCTAGTTGACTGTTAGATTGCTAACATCTCCGTAGATAACCCCGGTCTTACCTTTATCTGTCCCATAGGTAGAATAGTAGTAGGAATGGGAGATATATTATAAATTTCTATCTTTGATCAAATATTTCTCTAAATTTAGTAAGTGCATTCTCCCTTGAAGAAGGATTGTGTGTTTTATTAGCGACACCAGGAGGGGGCGGGTCAACTTCCAACCAAATGCTTGAGCAACCTCCCTATGGGTCATCGAGCACTCCTTGTTTTCCAAATGGAATGTGACGATCCTCCTCCCGTTATAGTCTATCTATTTATCCAAGGTTTCCATGAATTCTTAAGGCCAATTTTTGTATTTTTTGGAGTGCATCTCTAGGAGTCCCTCTAGGGCTATCCGACCTAGCAAATAGGTGACGGGCTACCAAGGTCTCATTGCATGCGAACTTCATCACGAAGATGGTTCTCTTTGGACTATTGAGATATTTCCACCTCCAGGATGCACTCCTGCAAACGTTGGCCAACTCCAATGTTCATACACAACAAAGGAGGGGAAGTTCTCAGCTCTTGCCTCCCAACTTTTTCCGATCCGGCAGGTTGTTTCTTTCTCCGGCCTATTCCTTTTAGCATCCATTTTATCAAGACAAGAAAGAGGTGGTATTCACAGGAATACAAGGTAATATGAATAAAAATCATTTAACAAGAACCATTCCAAAAAAAACCAACAAATGGTAAATAATGTCATCTCTACACATAGATCATTAACTCTCCCCCCAACACACACACACACATAGTTTGACACAAAAAATAGACATATAAGCCACATACTTTACCAAAACATAAAAATTCCATGCTTCCTGCATGAACATAATCAGGCTAAAGGAAACAAGGAAGCATAAAATTTAGAAACTCACATGAAATTGGAGATTAAGAGCTGAAAATAACACAAGAAAAGCAAGGAATGCTTTCTCTAGAGAGAGGTTACCCATTTTTTTTAAATTTCAAGTTACGAGGTGAGTGTGTATGATTTTGGGGTGCTTATAGTGGGTTAAATGGCCTTTATGGACGGGAAGAAATACCGCGACTTCAGATTTGGAGTATCAAAGACCTTATATAAATGTTTCGCTTAGGAGAGAAGTAAAAATGAGTAGATATTTTTGGTAAAAATTGGAAACCTTTTGGAGTAAAAGTTCTTATTCATTAATACCCAAGGAAGGATGTTAATTATCAGTGTAGTACACTGACATTAAAAGTTTAGGGAGGAAGAAATCTGCCAAAATACGGGGCAGGAATGTAGAAATTCAAATCTAGGAAATTTCTACATTTTTGCCTGTTTGCATAATGGAACGAGGCATAGGCAAAACATGTTCCAGATGAAGGCCTCGTGCCGGATAATATTACATGAGGCATGTGTATTACATGACCCTGCTTCCCCAACATCTTCACTTTTTAACACTTTTCACCAAAATCCTATTTCCTTCTAAACACAAGCAAGAGACTGCAGTTTTTGACCCAAAAATCAAAACGAATTCCATCCAAAAACCAATATCACACAAAAAAAACATGCAAAATCCTACTAGCAAAAACATAGAAGCAAAAACAAGAAAAAACAATGTGTATTTATTTTCGTCCTCACGACTTATTCTTCATGCATTCTACTTTAAACAAGCTTACAATTGGGTCTCCGGAGTCTCCATCCGTGACTCCACCCACGATGATATCTTTGTGGAGAGGTCTCCACAAAGTGTCACCCTCACCTCTATGATATTTTTCCATCATAAGGAGTGTGTGTCCATTCGTTACCAATGTTGAATCCTTAGTCATCCTCTAGGATTCTTCGTCTTTTCAATCCTCTAGGATTATTCTTATTTTTTCTTCTTTTAGTTCTTAGAACCCCGGAATTTAATTGTGTGAATGCCATGTATTTAATAGTATTTTATTTTTTGGTGTAATATTTTCATTCATGACTTGATTTTGACTTTGTGAGATTCTAGATTACCCTATCTATTTATGTCCTATGAATATCTATGCTTGACTTGAAGTTTACATTCTTGTAAGATTTATGCCATGATAGTCTTTATGAAGAATCAAAAGATTCATGCATAATATAATATCATGCTAGGATAAAATGGTAGCTTAGGAGTGCTAGATTAGGGCTATTATAGGCTTGACATTACCAGGGAGATGAGTGCATTCATGCTACTTAAAGAGTACCAACCTGATCGTTAGACTCTAATTATAATTGGCTAGTTATGTAAGTAATTTCACATTAAGGGTGATAGACTAATTCCTAACGAGGGGAAACCTTTGGCTTACCCCAATATATAAGAATTCTAGTTTGTAGTGACTAGGGCCGTGTCCATAGTGGAGTGCTCAGACGTATTTTCCTTACTCTCATATCTAATGGTTGTGACCTAGCAAGGATGCAATCATTTAGGAGGAGGATCTTTAGAATTAAGAGTGAGGTGATAGGAAATGAGGAGTGGATCTGAAAAGGAAGTCGCTATATATTCCCTAATTACGGAGGTGATGAGTGGGTTCTTAAGGGGAGACGACCTTTGTGTGACAGACATTGGGATTCCCGCCCATCATCCACGCTATGTGACATAGGAATGAGATAGTTATATTTGTCTTACATGTAATCGAATATAGGATCAGAGTAATTAATTAGTCATGTTACAAAATTACCCCAGACTAGTTAATTATAGTTTTAATATATTTTCTTCCATGCTCAGTAGTTTGTTAGACCCCTCCCCCACCTCCCAAAATATATGTTCTTAAGCATTAGCTAGTCCCAACACCTAATTGGAGTCATGCTCGATTGTGTGTTGTGTAAAGCTAACCCTCAAATTCCATTATCTATATGGATGACCCTGGATATGCCACTAGCCACCTTGTAGTAATTAATCATGTTCATAATTCTATCTTTGATCACATTTCACTCCATGGGTAATTCTCCCACGAGATTAAAACCCCACAAGGTTCACGTCAACGGTCATGTTTCCCAAAGACTCACAAGACAAGTTAATTCATATGTTACTTTGCTTTGTTCTCATGTTTATAGTTGTTAGTACAGAACCCCCCCAATTATCTGTTTAGTACTTTTTATTCCCGACACATAGTTAGGGTGATGCCAGATTGTGGGTTGTGTCTGGTCAACCGTTAACTACTAGTATTCTGTGGATGACCCTAAACTTCCCACTAGCTAGTTTGTTGTATTAGCAGTGAGTAAATGAAAAAAAAATCTACAAATCTCTATCTTTGAACGTTCCAGTGGGTCATTTGATTAATTTTGTGGAGATAATGACCCTGTCGGGGTGCAACTCACAGAGTTTTCCCATCTTTTAGCCAAGCCAGCTTCATTTTTCTTTAGGACTAAGTCTCCCACTTTAAAGGTTGTTGCTCAAACCCTATCATTCAATGGGTTTGAAATCTGTTGCTTATACCCAACCTCACTTATGCTTGCAGTTTTGTGGTGTTCCTCAATAATGTCCAAGTTCGCCCCTATGTCATCCTTGTTTTCTAATTCACAATATCTCACTGCTCTAGGGCTGGGTATACATACTTCTTCCGGTATGACTTCTTCTTGGTCATAACAAAACTAAATGACATCTCTGATGTAGGTGTTCTCAAGTGATGTATGATATGCCCAACAAAATGAAGGCAATTTATCTACTCAGCTTGTTTGCTTTCCTTCCATATGTTTTTGGATTCCATGGACAATGATCTGGCATCTAACCTCAACTTGACTATCAGCTTGAGGGTGTGCGAAAGTGGTGAGCTTGTGGGTTAGGTCTAAATCATTGTACCCTTCTTTGAACGCTCTACTTGAAAACTGTGTTCCATTGTCCAAGATGATTGTCTTAGTTATGCCAAAGTGACATACTATGTTTTTCCAGACACATGAGATAGCTGCTTTGGGTGTTTCCTATTGATCGATTTTATTTCCACCCACTGAGTGAAGTAATCTTGTATAATTATAAGGGACTGTGCACAGCCTGATCTTAGAGGGAACGGTCCCACGACCTCTATTCCCCATTTGTCGAATGGATAAGCAATATATACCCCTGTCATCTCAAACTGAGGTTTTCGTTAAACTGTAGCCTTTTTCTAAGAGTTGTTGCACTTCAGAAAAAACATGTGCATATATTTGAACATCGCCGACTAATAATATCCTTCTTGTAATATTTTCTTTCCTTATTTTCTCGCTCCTTAGTACGATTAACACAGACCTTCATGCATATTCCTGATGATAAATGCTGCTTTGAAGATCCGACACACCGTAGCCATGGTGTAGGGTAGCCCTTCATGTATAGAATATTATTAGAGTAGATGTATGTTGGTGCCTTGACCTCTATCCTCCGTCTTTTACCCTTTCATGAGAAAAATGGCTATTTCGGAGAAACTATATGATAGGATTAATCCAGCCTTTATCATCCTCCTATAATTGTGCTACTGTTGTAGATATTGTACTGCGTTCTAGGATCAATTCACCCAATATATCTATTTCATTCTAAAGGGAATTGAATCCCAGAGTTTTCAATTTTTAGAGTACTTCTTCCTTTGTTTTTTCTCAACTAGGTATATGCATGATCTTATAGCATTCAAACATCCGGATGAGTTATTTTGCCTGTTTAAATACATAATCAACTGTCTTTCCTTAACTATATAATTATCAAACTCCTGCTGGACAATGATCTGTGAGTCATTGTGGACGTGGACGCATAGTAGGCCTATTCTTAAGACTATGTCGAGTCCTACAATAAGGGTTTCATACCGGGCTTCGTTACTTGTTAAATATGACTTAAATCAGAGTGCACATTTTTTATTTTCTTCTTTTGGGTTGATCATCAAGAGCCCTGCTCCATATCCTTCCTTAAATGATGCTCCATCTATGAACAATGTCCATGCACATTGATTTCATTTCTGTTTTAATTTTTGATTGATTGACTTATCTTTCACTGCTAACTTTGGATGTATCTCATCTTCCATAACTGCTAAGAAACTTACTAGTACTGTTGCCTTGATTGACTGAATATAATTTCATTTTCCACTAGCTTGAGACCCATTTTGTCAACCGGCATAATGCTTCTGGCTTGTGGAGAATTGGTTTGTTTGTGTAGACCACAATCTTATGGGCTTGGAAGTAAGGTCAAAGTCTTCTAGAGGATTAGATTAATGCGAGGATGAGTTTTTACATGGATTAGTAATTCTTCTCTCTCCTTGACACCTAAACTGACATAGTATACTACTATTTGGCAAACAGCACTACAAGAAAACACACCTATTACTCTGCTCAATTTACCTCGGTTTTTCGCCTAAGGCAAAATAACCAAGGTAAAAGGTTCCTTTTTTATGGAAGTAAAAAAATATTATTTTCTTCGTTTATAAAAAACTTACTTAAATAATATATATTTTAACCTCGGTTGTATTGTAGTCGAGGTAAATATTAATTTTATTATAAGTAAATAGTTTAACCGAGGTAGGTGCGACGTCGGTACACTACAAGAAATATGACTTATTACTTCGCTCCTTTTAACTCGGTCAAAAAAATTCAAAGTAAATAATATTTTTATACTTCGGTTAAAATATAACAAAGGTAAATAATTGGTTTATTACCTCGATTATTATATTAAAGTAAAAGGGCAAGAAAATAAGTAAATAGCGATAACGAATAGCATGTGACGTCGCATGTGATGTATTAGAATGGTAGCCGAAATCACGTATTATTATTTTTCCAATGACATAGCGTGCGTTCGACGATCAACGTCGTGGATAAGTAAAGATAGAACTTTTAGATGAAAAGGTTGAGAAGCATTGAGTTCGAAAAATGATGAAGTGTTATTTTAAAACTCAATAAGGTAACTATTGTTATGTTACGATTGAAAATGGTTGAATAATTGGGAAAACCACACCCAACAAGTAAAGATTTTGAAGTTGCGGAAACAAAAGAAATTAAAAACAAAGTCTGGGTGATACGCTTGTCTTCGGTCTGGCATTTCTCTCTCCTCTCAATGTCCCACGATTAGTTAAACTTTTCAGTAATGTAAAAGGACAATTAGTTTATTTTATGGAAATGATTCATTTCGGTATATAAAAGTATTCATTGAATGTTTTGAATTAAAACATTGTAGGAAATGGTATTCAATGGTACGGTTGGAAATGGTTTTAAAAATTATGTGCCCATCAAATCCCACATATAGTCAATTACATATTGTTCAAATTAAGTAGTAAAATTATTAGTAATAAAAATAAAATAAAATGATCACACTACCTCATTAAAAAATCCAATGGGAAAAAGAGTATAGTGTTGACCTCCTAAATATATTAATCTAAGAAAATAATAATAAATGATATTTTTTACCTCTTATCAAGGGGTCTTCTCATTGGAGAGAAGTGGTACAATTTTCCCTCAAGATTTAGTAATTCGGGAAAAAATATTCATTATGAAT